>JAECUM010001786.1:0-177794 GCA_016617855.1 Megalonaias nervosa
GTTCGCACCAAAAATGGTACCATTTATCGTCGCAGTAGACGTCAGCTCATGAAAACTAATGAAACACACCCCTTCAATGTAATATAAATGCACTCTTCTCTCAGATTGAAAACACACTGTGTACAGCTGTATCACTCCCCGCAAATGACAATAAATCAATTTCAGAATCAATTGAATCTCAATGTTTCAGCCAAAGTACGCCTGAGCCTGACGCAACAATCCCACAAGATTGTCAGCAAAGCCGATGCTACACACGTTCTGGAAGGCTAGTAAAACCAAAGATAATAGTGTCTGTTTAATATCAGTTCCTAACACCTGGACATATCCTGGATAAGAAACAGTTGTGAAATCCTGCACTCATAGATAAGAGACTCAGCTATTAGAACAGTCATTAGTGTAGCACAATGTATGGTTTTGTTGATAAACACAGACGGTGATTCAAGATAAGGACCAGCAGTGTACATTAAATAGCAATCAAACAAGCAACAGGATCTTTAAAAAAATATACAATGCATTCTGTCTGTCTCAGAGATTTATTCGTTGATCATTGTAATCATTGCTATCAAAGACGCGCTTGATTTTGATACATTAGTTATATTGGCTCATGATTCATTTTGACAGTTTGTTAAAAGTTTTATTAAAACTTTTTCTTTGCAAGAAGAGAGATGTAACATTATACATGTGTAACTGACCAATCAGAACCCTCTGTGCATGAGTCATAGTTCCACTGGTACTATCTACAGGCGTCTGCCTCTTTGATAGCACTCTGTGTTAAGACCTCACAGTAGTCACTTGTATATTAAAGTTATTGATAGTTAGAACACGGCGTCTCATCTTATGTTTTAACGCAATAACACAACACATGGATACTTACCTTTACCAAGCGTACCTGGAAAATCTCTTGATGTCGGAAAAGAAGCCAAAAATACCCATCTGGATGCCTGCGTGGTATGGAAACCTAACACAGCAGGCGGAGTGGACAAGTTCAAAGCCCTAGATGTCAATGAGGGCTTTACCGAGCGTCGAGAGAAAATCAAAGAAAGCCGTATTTTAGAACTGATGGATCGTTTGTATTTGGACATGTGGTTGCAAGAGAAGTATTTGCTGAACGGAATCGATGTCCGCCTGAGACTGAATCGTAGCAGTGTTGCTTTCCATTTGATAGCTGATATTGATGCCACTTACAAAACCATCATCCAAGAAGCTCGACTCCATGTACGTCGCGTGGAAGTGTTACCTAAAGTGGGAAACGACATCAGTCGCTCTTTGAGCAGAACGACCGCAAAGTATCCGATACGACGCGTGGAAGTGAAAACCTTCACCATTCCCAGAGGACAGCGATCCACGATCGAAGATCGTCTGTTCCAAGGACAGTTACCCAAGCGTTTAATCATTGGTATCGTCAGCAATACAGCCTACAACTGATCCCTCACAACCAATCCTTTCGAGGTTCAGCACCCCAATGTGTCCAAAATCAAAGTCAGTCGCGATGGCAAGACCTTGTGTACCAGACCCTTTTAACCTGACGTTAAGCAGAAGAATTACTCGAGATTGTACTGATCCCTGTATTAAGCTACCAGACAGCTAGGGACCAACACCAGCCACGGCATATCGTAGGACGATTATGATGGAGGTTACACTTTGTGGGCTTTTGATTTCACTCCAGACCAAGACAGCGACGAGGGACATTTCCACCCAATAAAATCAGGTCAGATTCGAGTGGAACTTCAGTTTGCAGAAGCTATAAACGAGACGGTGAACGTCATACTGTATGCCGAATTTGATAATACGATAGAAATCAACAGTTTGAGAGAAGTCATTCTAGACTATTAGAAGCTATGGAAGACTCTTATCCTTCTGAATGGTGGAGAATCTTTGGAAATGGAATGGGAGGATGTCGTGGAAGCAGAACCATCCACCAAAAAAGACAAAGATGAAGAGGAGATGGTGGTCATGTCCAGATGGCCAGAACAAGAAGAACATTTAGTTTCCTCAGTTTTGCTAAACGTCTGGCAGAAACCATTACAGGGTTAGCCAAGAAAGATTGCATGGGTGTCAAAACGATCATCCCAGTCAAATTCAACACGATAAATGCCTCATGATGAATCAAGAAGAAAAATTGGACAAGTATCTGGAGTACGCTTGGGGTCTCATCTCGGAAGAAGCAGTGTTGCATCAGTGGTATAAAGACTTGCGTGATCATTCTTGCCCTCCATTGACTGCTCAAAAGATCCATTGCATCGAATCTCTCTTGGCTCAGAGTACAGAGACGAAGCGAAGAAACAATTACTTGTCAGAGATTTTCAGGCAAAAAGTCAGTATGGAATTGATGACTTACCATTATTTGTGACCCCCCCCCACAAAAAAATGGATACCTGGGAACTTTATTACCTTTTCAACAAAAGTTCATACACTGCTTCTTGGAATCCTGTCGTGTGCGCTAAAGATGAACTTCCTCATTGCAAACTTAAAGACCATCAAGCTTATGTCATCAACATGGACGACAGTCATCTCCCAGGAACCCACTGGGTAGCCGTCTACTTTCCCTATGATGCCTGTGTGGAGTATTTTGATTTGTGTGGATTACCACCTTTGGAAAACGACATCATCGACTTTATGAGAAGTAATGCTCAGACAACTTGCTTCAATCATGTAAAATTACAAGGCACAGATTCTATGGAGTGTGGACAATACTGTCTGTATTTTCTTTATCAACGCAGTCTTGGATATCCCTTAGAACATTTAGTGACTTATTTTAATCGTGACTGTTCTAGAAATGATGAAAAAGTAAATCGATGGTTTTGTGACCGTTATGGATATCTCTTGTCTTTAGCTAGGAAACATAGTGTACATCAATTGCCCAATGACTTCCCCCCGTGGAAGTCTAACTTGACTTCACAACGTTGTCAACCATGTCAAAAATGTGTTCTGTGAAATTACATGTATTAATGTTATAGCTTGTGTTAGTGGTATACGAGTTAAATAAAAAATGTTGTGTTTTAAAAAAAAATGTGTTGGTGGTTTGTTTTTAAAAGACACTGTGAATATTTGCTCTTTGACTTTTCTCTATCCCAATCCATCCCTCCACAGCCAATACCACCTCCACAACAACAACATCAGCCACAACCACAAGCACTACTACCAGTACCAAGAGCTGCTGTCCCCCAGCAGGAAAACTGGAAGGAGGAGTTGGAGAGACAGAAGCAAGAGTGGAAGCCGCAACGCCGGCAGGAGATAAGGAGACCTCATCATCCCAGGCTGCAGAATAGAAGACAGAGGGAAGTCTTCATTATCCCTCAGAGTGAAAACTGGGATGATGAGGCCACTCAACCACCCTCTGAGCTCCCAAGAGCAAGACTGAACTGGGAGAATGACTGGAGCCACCATTGTGTCTGTGGAGCCATGCCTGGAAGGTGCACACATTAAGAGGTGCATTTGGAGCTTTTTAAAAACAGCCCTTCTCAGGGCTAACCATATCTCTAAAAAACAGACTATTCAAGTTGCCAAGCTATTTGTCTGTCTTTGTGTGTTTGTAGGTTAAAAAATAGAAGTGTGGGTATAAACACTTCATTGTGTGTGTGTGTGTGTGTGTGTGTGTGTGTGTGTGTGTATGGTTGCGTGCACATACGTTTATGTGTGTGCATTTGTGTTTGTATGCATTCGCATACGTTTGTATGTGTGTATGTGTGCATGCGTACATTGGTGTGTTTGTGTTTTGTGTTTGTATGGGTGTGCATACATTCATTTGTGTGCGTGTGTGTGTGTGTGTGTGTTTGTATGTGCGCACGCGTAAGTTTGTATTTTAAAAAAATAACAAAAAACACTAATCACTTAACGCGAAAAAGTTTTGGTAATAGTGTGTTATAGAGTATAAAAATTTATGTTAGGTTAGCAATCTCATCACTGTGGATGGTTTGGTAGGTGATATGGGTAGTTGGTGAGAGGGGATGTTTTCCTTCATATCCGTGCTTGAGACATATAAGGTGATGCGTTCATCATTCAACATTGAATAAAATATGGCAAAGAAGTGTTTAGATAAGATGATGAGATTGCAAGAGGCAGTGGTTGACCTTGGGATGGTAGAGGAATTCTTAATAAGAATGGAGCATGGTGAATATAGTCTCCACCATCTCAAAATGGAGATTAACAATTTGAAGAAAACAAATGAAAGACTAAGAAAGATGATTAGAGAAGAAAAAGAAGAAAAGAAAGATATAGTGGAGAAAGAACAAATTAAAGCATGGAACGAGAAAATGGAAAAAGAAGAGGAGAAAGAGAAGAGGAAGAAAGAGGAGAAAAAGGAGAAGAAAAAGAAGAATGTGATAGGGAAGATAAGGTGTTGGTGGAGAAAAAGAAGAGAGGAGAGAAAACAGAAGAAACCCAAAGGCCCTTTTCAGGGCCATTCATATGTCTAGAAAAGATTTGCTCTCTTGCCTAAAAAATTTTTAGTCGATGTTTTAGTGTGATAGATTGATGTTCATCAATCTATGTTTGTTTCTTTGTTTATTTGTCTATGTCTATCAAGTTATAAGTCCCACCCCGCCAGGCAATGTTTGTGTTTGTTGGTCAGTACCATGCGGAAGTTTGTTCCCACCCCGCCAAGCGTAGGAGATTTTTTTCCCCCTGCTGTCACTGTTTGACCCGATTGAGGTCAGCCACTTCCAATATTGTTGCCAGTATCCATGATGTCACCCTGTTCCATTTCCATTGTCCCTATACAAACCCAACCTATTTTCCACTTTCCCTTGTCCATATACAGGCCCAACCTTTTGTCCTTATAAATCTTGTCCGTAAATGTGCCCAGGGGGTATTTGTATGAACATTCCCATTGTCTGTATAGTGCCCCCTATCACTACTCATGACCGAAAGGTACTGGTTCAAATCCTACCATAGGATCAGTCCAGGTTGGTTATGGTCCTTCAGCATACCACTGTACTCCAATTATCTCAGCCACTGAATAACTGACATGTGTTGTTGTGTTGTACAACGCCAAACAAAACCTCCCAGTATTAAAGTAGTAGTGATACCAAGCTTGTATTACGACAGGTCATCGCATGAGCTTTTCTTGTCTATGGCCGGAGGAGCTAAAACCTGAAGAAGGAATACCAGTCTGCCATCTAAATAATATCTCAGATTAAGTAGCTACCACCTAAATACTATCCCAGATTGAGTAGTTGTGTTAAAATACCTGGCTAATATTTGTGATTCTTCAGCTGCTGAAAGATAGCACTGTTTGTCTCTTCAAATGGCAACTGCTGAAATGGTAAAGTTGCTAGGAATGGTAAACCGAGATGCTTGTACTATCTGGGATGGCATGATTTTGTGGCTCTTGTAGTTCAAAATGACTAAAAATATTTTTTCCAGAATATGCACTTCAATTAGGCAAAAAAGAGGGGGGGGGGAAACAGATCTGAACTGTGGAACACAAGCAAACAGGTAAACTTGTAATATCACTTCAATATGTTGTTATTTTTGCAAGTATACCAAGATGTGAACAAATCAACAAATTTTTCAGCATCGTACGTGAAAATGTGAAAAAAGCCCACCCCCAAAAATCTAGAGAAATGGATCACATGATGTTGCAATTCTTGTGTTGCTGACAGATGATCTGCATGATTATCATGCAAAACCCTCATATCTGCTCTCCCTAACAGAAACTGAAGAAACAAAAACCAAAATAATTATATGAACAAAAGAAAAACAACTGACCTTTACATGAAAATCGCCATGATTTTTCAACTGTCATATCTGTCAACAGTAATCTAACCTATTTTAAATCCACAACACCAAGGTTTCCAAGACCAGACTGGATAATATGGGTATATTTTGGTGGTAAATCAATCATATTGAATAAACAGTTTGACTGCTGTATTTTTTGCAAATTATTTTAATATCCTTCAATTGGAAAGTGACAAAAGATGTCATGCCATTACTTCAATTTTCATTGGGTCTTTTCTGTCAGGGAATGATGCATAAGTTAAATAAAGTTAAAAGCAATGGTTGATGCCTACAAAGACAATGATGAAAAAACCATCAGAAGATGCTTATGCTGTGCTGGTGAAAAAAATAGAATCTTGAGGAAGTAATTTTACTACTGCAGTAAACATATTTCCTCAGTGGGTCCATCAAAATTTTAAAAAGTGCGTGTGTGTGATTTGGATTTTTAACGTAGCTTTAACAATTTTTCAGTCATATCACTACAATATCTGCAGTGTGGCAGTTTATAGTGATGTCTAGAACTGGGGCATCATGCCGCAGACATGTAGTACAGTGTCCCACTTGGTCACATTATCGTGATACCAGGCCGACCAGTCCTAACACTAACCTCTTAATGCTAAGCGCCTTGTGAGGCAGCTGTTAGTACCATTGTTATAAGTCTTTGGTATGACTTGGCCAGGGTTTGAACCTGCGATCTCCTGCATCCGAGGCGGATGATCTAACCACAAGGCCACTGGAGTGGTCTTTTAAAAAGTATGCAAGTATTCATTACAATGATGGTTTTATCCAAAGTAGGTGACTTATGGGACCACAGTGAATATTCATTACAGCCATAATTCCTATAATAAGATCATACACTATGAGAAACCACTGTACGGTAGATCCTGTCTACAGCAACTTCACTAGATCTAATTCATTACATTCATACAATGCCTACAGATGTAGCCTTTCATTTGCAAATAGATTTTGTAATAACTGGGAATCTGCTGTAACCATCTACTTACTATATTGCACTGTACAGTTTCCATTTAAAATTGGGGGTGAAGGGTGGGGAAAGGCCTTACAAAATTTAATCAACAATACTTGTAGCAAATAAGTTAAAACAACACAATAAAAAAGCTAAATTGGGCAAAATAATAAGTTTAAAATGGAAAAGAAAAGTAACAAATCAACATAAAAACTTATGAACATAATATTTGCACTTACAAATTTTGTGTGTGGGTCTTTATCTGCAATAAAATGAAAAGATTTATAACACCACGGATAAATTCAATCCTTTAAAAAACCTTTACTAAATTTGGGCAATCTTGAGTGCTGTACCAAATAAGAAATAAGCAGTTGTCCTAGTAATCATCACCTAAGTTGGTATCCGGAACAAATTATCCTTGAGGAGACTGCATAATGTCTAGGATGATGTTTCACAATGCAAAACACTGGTGTAGGATAGCTCTATCCTACTTCACATGTGACCTTTATCCAGACTTGTGGACCATTTTGACCTACAGCTGGAAGCATAGTGAACTCAAAGCTGAAAAATTTTCAAGATTTCCAGCATCACTTGGACATTCTTTCACAAAAATCAAGATTAACATTGATTACAACACAGTCACATAATAATGGAGTAGTGGTTGAAGGTCCCGCAAACAATCTCTTTTGCACTAACTGACCTAGTAATAGCTACATGATGGTGTCTTTAATTAGTCCAATTAACTGACCTAGTAATAGCTACATGATGGTGTCTTTAATTAGTCCAATTAACTGACCTAGTAATAGCTACATGATGGTGTCTTTAATTAGTCCAATTTCAAGTAGTAGATAGCCATTGCTGCAATTGTTTTAAAATTCATTATTCTCATTATTTCTGGAGCATAAATCAATTCTTGATCAAAGCTGAATCTATTTCAGTATTTTTTATCTGTCTTGATTAATGATATGGATAGGAGTAGATTTTTATTTGTTGACATGTTCACACCTGTATCAATGCACAAGCTATCTGTAGTGCACAATTTGGGCACTGTGTATTTCCATTACCACAGCCATTTAAACCAATGTTCTTTGAAAGATAGAATGTGTTTTAACATCATTTAAAGTTTACACTGAATTTTTGTGTGTAAACCTAACTTTTTATGGTTTATTGCAAGGTAAGGAAATTTTCAATGGACGTTTTGCTTTTTGAGTGTTACATCAGAATTCATAATATGCCATTTGACTTCAACCCTCATATATCATTCAAAAATGTGGGGCAAAGAATCCTTCATTATGCTTCAATGTTGGGAAGGAAAATTTCACCCTCTTGATCAAAATTTATGTCAGACCAAGTGCAAAACCTCATGTTCAACACAAATTTCTGACCCTGGGTGGAATTTTCCTATCCTACATTGATGCATATGGAAGATTCTATTATTGTTTGAGTGATTAAAAACTTGGAGAGGTTTCCCATCCAAACTGTAATCCAGAAAGTTGCCCCATGAACCAAGGTAGTATCAAATCCCATTACATTATTAATCCAAACTATGATTGCACATTTTGGGGGTTGGTCTCATTGTGTATGACATGAAGCCCCTGTTGTGCTTTCTACAGCACTGAAAGCACCATGGAGACTTTGGTTGTTGTTTGGGGATAGCATTTGTTTTACTTAATAACCACTGAGAATTTGACAGATTCTGACTCAGTGGAATGACAGGTAAACAAATGTTCACATGCTGTTTTGGAAGGGGGTTCTTTGATTGACTGATAACCATTTACTAATCCAAGCAGTTATGCAAAAATTCCTGCTTGGATCAAGCTCCAAAATTGATTTACCTAGTACAGCAGCTATGGAGACTTCATCCCTGTCCAAGTTATTTCCCTAGCTTCCTGTATACATGATTGCAGTTAGAAAATTAGGCCTAGAGACTGATTTAGTGTTGCTGTGTAAACTTTGTTCAATGACGCCATCAAATGTAAAGTAATAATAATAATAATAATAACTTTATTTAGAGAAGGTAACTCAGTTACTTAACTAATCTATCCCGAGGCCTTCTTTTATATACAATGCATAAAGTATATACAGTACAATTTAATTTAGCTTAACGCTAAAGAACTAAGTTATTATGAAAATTAAACAAACTTTCGGACATACACATAAAAATATATACACTATCATTTCATCTGTGAAAAATAAACATAAGCAGAGAAAACCAGGCGGTAACTATATTACTAAGAAATGTTTGGCTGTCTAAAGATTTCATTAATATAAGACACTGATCATGAAAAGAAGAAATGTTATCAGCCTGATTTTATGTCACTGTGGAATGGGTTTCCATACCAGTGGACCAGTATACTGAAAGCTCTCTTTAAACTATTTGTTCACTGACTTTGGTATCATGTAATTTTTACTTGGAAGAGATCTAAATTTGGAATGCCATCAGCATCTCTCTGGTGAAAGATATTGCTTAGGTAGACAGGAATGGCTTCCCTGGACAATTTATACATAAATATGTACTTTCTATAGAATTTTCTTTTACGTATTGGTAACTTTGTTATATAATTCACCTCATCCTGAAAACTGTCAACAAATTGAGCTACATTACAATAGTCCAAATATGGCTGAATATAACTTTTATAAAAGCTAACCCTACATTGAAAAGGAATAATTGTTTTTATCGTAAGTAGCCACAGATAACAATTAACCTTTTCAAAACATGTTTAATATGAACAGACCAAGTTACATTGTTATCTACAAATACACCAAGAATTTCATGATGAGAGGATAAGGTTCACTCTGTCAAACAAACAGAACAGTTTGTCACTACCTAGCCTTGCTCTTTTTTGTTGGGATGTAACTATTAAGGCTTTTGTTTCTTATGTTTTATAATCATACTGCTCTCCTTGCACTTAACAAGAGGTAACCAACAATTAATGTTCTTACTTTCAGAAAGGTGACCTTTAAAGATACTTTTTGCACTCTATCAGTTAAGTTAGAAGTAAACCAGTTTATGGAGTTTTCATGACACTAATAAATATTTTTAAAGTTTTTCAAGCAAAATTTCTTGTTTTACAAGATCAAAAGCTCAATATGAAAAAAATCAACCATATTAGTGTCAACCATTTCACCTTTATCTACTGCATTCACCCATTTCTCATTCATATATATTAGTACAGTTTCACAGTAATTATTCTGTCAAAAGCCAGACTGCTTATCATGTAAACTTTCTTAGTTCTGGATGATCACAGGAAATTTTAGGTTCTTGAAGTTTTTTCAGCAAATTAAACAAAAAACTTATTAAAAATATTTGATTAATATCACTTAGATCATCGATATAAATGCCCTCATGATTGAGGGATAACATTTCAGTTTTTCTCTTATAGTTCCTTGCACCAAACTCTGTGAAAATGACTCCAAATAGCTTTACAGTTATTTTAGTTTTCATTCAGCTACACGACGCTGACAGTGAAAACATCTCCAGATAGCTTTATGGCTATTCCTAATTTTAGCCTGCACTCTTTTTGTGGTGAGCTATTTTGGCCTCACTTATCATTTTATTAACTTTATCCTCCAAATTTCAAGACTGAACTCGCTTTCCTATGTATTTCAAATGGTCTCCTTGCTTCACTGCATCAGAAGATTCTGGAATGATCCAACCCGATTGGTGGTCTTTCTTTATGCTGTGTGTTTTTAGGTTTGTTTTTGATTTCCATGATAAGATCCAACAATGTAGCTAAAACATCATCAATATCTTCAAAGATTTGGACTGTATTCCATGGAATCTGTTTCAGATCATTGAGAAATAGAGTAGTACCAAAGTTCTGAAAAGATCTATTAGTAATGGATTTACGGATATTATTTTTCTTTGATTTGCTATTGAATTCACATGTAAATAAAACTGAAAATTGGTCACCTAAATCAATCTTAGAAATCGTTACTGCCAGAGCAGTTTTATTTTGGAATAAATATGATCTATAAATGTTTTAGATGATATTCTAGTGGGGTCATTTATTAATTGCTGCATACCAAAAGAAACAATAATATCCATCCAATTATTTTTCTGTATCACTGAGAAGGTCCCTGTTTATATCATCTAGAATGCAAATTCCTTTATGCATTTGAAATTTTATATATTTGAAGTTCAAGTTATTCACATCAAACAGTGTTCAATGATGGGTGTCTGTACACCAAAACAACTACACAAGATTAAGCATTTCTAGAGCAATCAGTAGTCCAATATATTCTATCTCCTGTGTTTCTATGTATTTTCTTCTTTTAGCAATGGTACCAGTTCTTACATACACAAGAAGCACACCTCTTGCTTTCCTATCCCTACAAAAAGGTGTCATAGCCATGTGATTTACAGGAAAATATTCATCCTGATTTTCTGTAAAGTTTGTTTCTGAAGGTCCAAATAAATATACATTTTTATTTAGTGACAATAACAGTAACTTAACTTCATCCATCTTCCCACAAATATGTTGAATATGTCATTGACCTATGTGTAAAGCTTTACCAGAAACTCTTCTATGCATGAGATTTATGGGACCAAACTGAGATTATGAGAGAAGCAGACACATTATTACTTTCTTTCTTATTTTCATGACAAATTGTATTTTAAACTTAAGCATAAAAATGCAGAACTTTAACGGAAAACAATCATTTTAATTACCTGTCAGTCTCCTTTATTTTTCTCATGAAGAAACACTGTATTTTCTACAATCCAGACACCCACTATGAGAAAGATAATAAACTATGGTATTTAAATTTGTACCAATCATTGTAACAGTGCCTTTGTTTTGATACATTAAACTATCTACATGTACCCAAATGAATGAAAAACTGCCTTTTAATTTTGAAATAGATGCATATGTAATGCAATTACATCTCTCCCTTGATAATGCAACAGGATCTAAAAACAGACTGCAGTTTCAGCAATGGCAAGAGTTACCTAGGGACCTCTGAAACTTTGAGAAAGGGATGCCATCCCTGCTGGACACTGACAATAAGACAAGGGGTGGGGTGGCTCACAATTTGGGAATAATCATCAATTAAATGCTTTTCTGATGAGGTTGTTATCTTTTCTGTATAAATTGCCTTAATTTGCAGGGTAAACAACCTTTAAAATATCATTAAATACAATACTCTAAAAGGTTTCAAGACAAATCATGAGTACCAACAAAAACATTTTGTGTGAAGTCACTACTTTTTGCATGTGAATATAGATATATTTGAGCATCACTGTTGATTCACAACAAAAAAAGATTTTCTTTTTAAAAAACTAGGGACATTTAATTTTCGAAATGACAGCAATTGATGCTGAAACTCAATTTTTTAAACTCTTGTTCTATCAGTAAAATACTGATGCCAATATTTCATTGCTCATCCTTGATCAAATTTCTGTGTGCCATTTTGGAAATTTTAAGTTCACTACAAACTTTGGAACTTTCATCTCCACAATGAACCGTGTCTGTGAGTACTCCTTCCACTTTGTTGATCTTGTTATCATTGATCACATTTGCAAATTAGCAGGATAAACCACTGATTAATGTTACATACTTTAACTATGTTACCTACATGATAAGTGTTCTACTGGTCTATTGAAATGAGACGACCTCAAAAACTATCAACAGCTACCTTTTATACAGGTAGGATTTGCATGCCTTTTAATGTGTTCATTATTATTATTCCACTCCTTTTATTTCATTTAAGAAAAAAGATGAAATTAATGGGATAATACAAAGCCAATATACTTTTAATTGGTTGTAACAATACAACAAACACTTCCACAAATTCGAGATCAAACCACAGTAGGCATTTAATTATGTTCTCAAAAATGCTTGTAGACATAGCTGCAATGGTAGATTCAAATCTGCATACAAGAGGGCATATAGTATTAGAGGATTACAATGAAACCAAATAAAAAAAAATAGACCTAAAACACAAATTTCACCTGACAAAGCTTTATTTAATTGCCATTTACTTCTTAAACTGCTGCTACCAGTAGGCATTACCAGAGACATATATAACACATATCTCACATATATCTCTGGCATTACTGACATTTTAATGGATCAAAATATCACTGAATATTTTCTTTTACATTGTACTGAGAACTTTCTTTTTGTATAGAAAACTTGACAAAATATATGACTTCTTATGAGCTGCAAATTTCATGATACTGAATCAGATTTCCAGGTACTAACAACTGTTTTCAATGATAAAATAAGCAATACATAAAAGTTCACTTTCCTAGTTTTATCACAATTCTCTTCAGGTTCAATATTTCTAGCAAAATAAAATGGTATCCATGCTTGACCTCACATAAAAAGTAGGTTTGCAAGTTATCTAGGTGCAAGTTATCAAGGGAGAGGTGTATCGTATAAAAGACCCTCTTTTTTGTTTAGCCTGTATTTTATTTAGCAGAAAAGACATACATAAGAAATTTTAATATTGAGGTTAATCTAGGGTGAGGATAAACATACTTACATCATGGATGAATGCAGAGAGAGAGAGAGATGGGCATGTGGACACCAAAATATATTACACTGCTAGTTTCTGTAAAGATGGGCTGAACAATATCGATTTTCAAAGTATCTTTATCACAGTCTCATCAACATTTGCAATAACAATGAACAAAAATAATATTAGAATCAATATGAATATGACATACATCACAGTGATCTTTATATTGAGCTTAGTTTCTTGGGGATCATCTGACAGATTTCCTTAACAAAATTCAATCCAAATTTATCTATGAAACAAAACTACTTTTTTTGTTTTAGTTTCACAATAAACTGATCCATGAAATATTTTAATTCCAATTTTCATATTAATGGATGAATATTGTAAAGATTACATTTTAAAATGAAAGTTTTTCTATGAAAAAAAACAAAACAGTTAGTGTCTCCAAGCAAGACTGAAAACACTAAAATATAAACAGGTATTAGAATTTTGATGACTTTAGCAGGGAACTAAATTGTCAAAAATATCAATTATGACCATATAGTGGTGTAATATAGTTTACTAAACACAAAATCACAGATTGCCAATAATAGCTATATTCATCCATGTACCTCATGAACCCAATGGCCAACAGCATAAACTGTCATGGCATGCATCTGCAGATCAGAATCTACACTGTACACATGATTGATTGAATTGGTGACTAGCTGAACAGTGTGGTCCATGAACTGCTGGTGGGTTAGGTAAATACAAATCTGTATCTATACTGTTAGACCCAGATTTGTATTTACTAGATTTGTAAAACTTTAATCATAGTAAAATGCAGTCCAGTCTCATTAACTTGAGGCAAAAGTAAATCTTACAAACACTGGATATAAATCTAACTGTCGTATAAACAGGCTCAACTCTGAATTACTGTAAAATCTGAATAACAGATGAAAGTAACTATGCAGAAAATGTATTCATGCACTCAGTCTATTACCTTTGGTAGAAACAAAAAGTATGAATACATTTTGTCTATTACTTCTGTAGCAATAATAAGTATGCATACATTCCATCTATTACTTTTGTAGTAATAATAAACACACATACATTACATTTACAACTTAAACAGCAATAAAAAGTATGCATGCAGTCAATTACAGGCTAAATTCTGAATCACTGTAAAATCTGGATAATACATAAAAGTAACTATATGCAATGTATTTATTCGGTCTGTTACCTTCTGTAGCAATAATAAGTATGCATACGTCCCATCAATTACTTTTGTAGCAATAATACGTGTATTTGTGTCCAAAAAAAGAAAATCCACAGCATTAAATTTGCTCATCTGATGACTGTTCTAGTGCAAACAGAATTATTAGCAAAATGATTAATATGTGACTTTGTTCCGATTCTAACTTCTTTTATGCCCTGCCATGACACTGAATGGGACATATTAGTGTCATCCTTGAATGTCTGTATGCCATCTGTCCATCACTCCTTGGTTTGGCTCTATACATCTGTCCATCACAACCTGGTTAGACTCCATACATCTGTCCATCACTACTTGGTTAGGTTCCGTACAGGTGTCCATCATTCCTTGGTTAGATTCCATATACCCGCCCATCATTCCTTTGTGAGGTTTTTATTAATACAAGTTTTCAGACACTGTGGTCGGGCATCCATGTTCCATGAACATATTTCTAGTCTTCTTGCTAATACTTTCCTTACTTCAAGCAACCATTTTTATGAATTTACACTTGTTGTTAAGCAAAAGTTTTGAACAACACAATGCTATGAATTGCGATGTATTTAACTGTTGATAAAAGCATTAAAATAATTTAGCACATACAATATTTACTAATTTAAACAAAATAATCAAACAAGGTTTTTATTATCCAGATTTTAGAGAACTTTTGATGAAAAATATCTTTATGGCCTTTAAAAGTGGCAGATGAACAATTTGGATGTAGCAAGACACATCATATACTGGCTCTGGAGACATCATAGTGTTTGCATCACTTCTATGCAGGAAATATGACTTTTACAGTAATTGGTCATTTTTTGGGGCAAGTATTATTCCTATCAATATAACACAATTTATGCATAAATGTCTACTTATCTAATATATCACTGTCAAGATTTTATGAAAATATTGGTAGTCCATGAAAAATTTTACCTCATAAAAATGATGAGTTTACTTTGTGAAAATTTAATGATGCTAGAATATTGCCATTTGCTCTGGAACATCACATTACATTGTAGTAGGTTTTTTGTGAAAGAGGAGGAGTCACTCATTTATTTTTAATATAAAATTATAGAATAATTAATGCTTATGTGTCTAGACCTCAGGCAGATCGTCCTCTAGGCCTTCATTTTCCTTTACTATGGTGTCTGTTGTCTTATGTGGAAGCTGGCTTGCAAGACAGGACTTTATCACATTAGTCAGAGTTGAAGCCTGGAAAACAAATGCTCATTACTGATATAAATTTCTCAAGAAATGGGTAAAAAAAAATGAGGATCTTTTATATAATGTGTCTTACTATTACGCTGTAATTTTTACAGTTTAACTCCAACTGTACCCAGTGAAAGTGTTGCATGGTTGTTGGATAACTTAAATTAACTTTCATCCACTAAATAATTCCATTTGCTATTCTAAGATAAAGTGTAGGCGCATTTATTCATCTTAAATTTAATTTTAATTGTTGTTTTAATTCTAAGTTTGGTTTAACCAAAGTCTATTCAATCCTGACTGTTGAATACTCTGCACCTTAAATGTCATAAAAAAAAATTCCAGAAGAAAATTATTGCTATGGACATTAACAAGAGTAAAAAAAAAAGGAAGTCAGGTCAAATCATATCAGTGTATTATGATTTATTTTTCAACACATGCAGCTTTCATTGTGATATACTTTAATATTGATCAAATTCTAAAACATTACACTCATTACTGAAATAGTTGGTACTGAATGCCTACATGACCATTATGACTTGTACCATACATGAATATTCAAAATAGCTACCTCCAAAATCCTTTATATTATAATAAATTGCAGCACTGAACCTTAATATGTGCATGAGTCTGAAAAAAGGGGTTGCTGTACTATTGCATTTGGTATCATTGTTATAAAACCCTCTTGATGGGATCTGCAACCCTCTTAATTGGATTCTGCACTTCGTTCATTGAGGTTTTGTCTAGGATTACATGTTTTTACAACATTTTACCAATCTCTCACATCCTGAATTTTAAAATACTTTGCAGATATTTTTAATGTTATCAGCTGTTCAAAATAAGAAAAAATTCATAGGCAGTTGTGCCTGAAATAAACCTATAGCAACTTTTTAATGCAGGATAATAAAAAAATGGCACTGAAAGTAATGAAGATGCCCAGATATAAATAAGATTTTCCTGATTTTGCCAATTACACATAACCCGATGAGTAATTTTATTTAAATAAAGAATCGGTATAGCAAATATTTTTAAAAGTTGGTTCAGTTTGTGAACTGATAAATTGTTTGTAACAAAACAACATCATAAGCCTGAAGGTGCCAGACTCATAATCTAAGTGTCATGGGTTTGTTACCTGCACAGGTCAGAATAGGATGGTTGCCAGGAGGTGTATCCTTGGGAAAGAGACTTAGCTTTCATTTCCTTGGCATGATATAGTATGTTATGTATTTAAATTGCCATCCCCCTACCCAATCTCCAAAAATCATTAGCTTGAAATTCATGTGCACTTTGACTTCTCTGAAGTGGTTGCTTAACACTGGTTAGTCTGTGCATTCTTTGCTCACACATGCATACATTACTGCCTGCATGCAGGGATAGCAGGATCAACAAAGTCTGCATATTTTCTTGATCAAAAAACCATTCAAAGAAGTGTCATATACCTGTTTATCTGGATCTGGTGGTTTAGGCATGGAGAGTAACTGGAGCACTGTCACTTGTCCCTCACTATCCCCTACCAGCAAACACTGCAATATGAAGCATGCATGTGAAACAGGTAAAGGATCATGATACTGAATCTATCTGGATGAAATAACTGACTTGCAAGATGGAACAAAATACTGGCCATATTTTCAGGGATGGAAATATTACATTTCAGCTGAACAGAGTAAACAAGTGAGCAGAAGTTTCAAATTCGGGCAAAAATTCTTGTGACATCAAAAACAGACCAATCTTTTCTCCAAAAACATTAACAATTATTCACCAAATTGCATTGGTTTTTCATTACTCAGTTGACTTATTCTATCTGAAATATTAATGTCTTCACTTTATTTGATGTGTGTATCAGGTAACTTATTCTCATAAGAGAAAAGAATTGAAAATATGGATACAAGATGCCAGTGATAAATATACTTAAAGGAATTTTTATGTGTTACATGAAAAAATTACAGCTTCAATCATGTAACTCAGTCAATAAAGACTGTGAAATGGATAATTTTACCAGTGAAACAAAATCAGGTTGTAAGAAAGAATGCAAATAAAATACAAAAAAAACACAAATATAATGATACATTCACTTCTCTCGAAGTGACTGTCTCTCTACTATGTAACAGAGTATCTAAAATAAGACCATTTCTTCATTATAATTGCTGAGTGTATACACCACCTCTGATGTTCTTGAATGATAAGATTTTTTAACTGGATGCTGTGCCAGCCATGTTTGATGTCAGATCAACACCATTTTCATTTAGGACCAACTATAAATAATTAATCTTTGGTTGTCGAATGTCAAATATTATCATCCATTCAGCAGGAGTAACAATAGCAAAATTTCCATAATGGCTGCTAATGTGGTCATGCTGGATGTCAGCTCAGCACAATTTTCATTTAGGACAAATTAGACATCATAAGAATTACAATAGTCAAGTCTTGACACTAATAAGGAACACAACTGTTTCAGTGGCATCAACAGAAAGAAATCTGCAAATGGAGCTGATGCATCTCAGCTCCAGATATGCGCCTTGCATATGTTCATAGCATGTTGGTGTAATGAAAGAGTACTATCAAGACTGACACCTAGGTTTCATACTTATTGTGTAAATTTGATGTTGGTGTTGCTCATATATACTGCTCAAGGTAAAGGATAGGAGTGAGAAGGTATGCATGGTGATCAGAATGGCTTCAGTTTTATCACCATTTATCTGCAGCTTGTTATATGTTATCCATGATTTCACGTTGGAACTGCACCTCTCTATGCCTTGGATGGCAGCATCAGCTTCAATTGGATGGATAGATTTATATATCTGTGTGTCATCAGTGTGCAATTGGTGAGACATCTGATGATGATCTATGACACTTGAGATGGACAGAGTGCACAGAATAAAGAAAACTGTCCAAGCACAGAACACTATGGAACACCAAAACACAGATCAACTGGACTGGAATGTTTTCTGTTGGTGGACACAGTATGTGTTGTGTTGACTAAGTATGACTTGAATCATAGTAAATCTGTATCATGAATTCCAAAAAACATGCTGGAGATGGTGAAGTAATATATCTTGATCTATTGTGTAAAATATTGTAGACAAGTCAAGGAGGGAGAGGACTGTAATTTTTCCACTATCCCAAGCAGAGATGTCATTAACTACTTTCAGAAGGACAGTTTTGGTACTGTGGTGAAGACAATATGCAGACAGTAAATTCCTAAAAGGATTATTTAAATTCAGATGAGATACAAGTTGGGTCAGAAAAATTTTTCTAAGATTTTTAGCATGAATAGGAAGTTAGATACAGGGATGTAGTTTTTTAAATCGTTAAGGTCAAGAATGATCAATTTCATTAACAGAGGCTTTAAAATGACACTTTTGAAAAATGACAGGCATTCCATGGATGAGAGAGAATTATTAATAACATTGGTTAGTAAAGGCAGTATTGAATCTAAGCATTCAAGCAAGCATTGACGTCAGAATCAAATCAAGTCCATATGACTTAGGTGCACTCTCCATCAGCACTGTATGGAAGAAATCCAATGAGACA
The DNA here is from genome assembly GCA_016617855.1 of Megalonaias nervosa. Taxonomy (NCBI): domain Eukaryota; kingdom Metazoa; phylum Mollusca; class Bivalvia; order Unionida; family Unionidae; genus Megalonaias; species Megalonaias nervosa. The sequence continues at coordinate 19,116 of JAECUM010001786.1, forward strand.
GGCTCAAATGCTCTTAAAGGCTGCCTTTGAAATTCTGTATCACAACTGTGTGGTGACAATGAGTCAACTGAAATTGCATTCTCAAGCTGATCTCTGATGGTTTGCACTTTTTCATGTGAGAAATCTGTAAATAGGTCTGAAGGCTGACTGTAGGAAAAGTCATTAGAAGTGGTGTACTTCTGTTCCTTGACATTAGCTTGTTAGTAATATCTAAAGGCTCTTTGCAGCTTGAACTTTCTGTGATCTTAGTATTGAAGTAGGTTGATTCTGCTGCATTAACTATGTTTGTGGCATTCTTCTTAGTGGCTTCATACATCTACTTATGAATATTAAGACTGGATTAAAGCCTTAGCCTCTCATCCTTATGGCTTTCTCTTTTAGTAGCATCCCTAACACTAAACCAAAGAGAATACTTCTGAATTTATATTACCATTTTGTTCTAAACAAAAACAAAGTGAAATGATGAACAGAAGTGATAAATCAAGATCAGAATGCCTTTCTGAGACCATAAATCAACATGATTATTGTGAATGTCACATTCTACTCTTGCTGCATAATTAATAGTGCTCTATATAACCAAAATTTTTGTGCACAAATAAATTTCCTTCTTCTATCAGTGACTTGACCCTTAATGTCTGTACAACCCTTACCCTAAGTACAAGCCATGCACACAATTTGGTCCAGGTCTGTTATGTAGAACTGATATTATTGTGCAGAAACCACTTTTCTTCTTTCTTTTGTGACCTTCTGACCCCCAATCTATAGGCTTCTTCCTTAGCCAAAGCACAAGCCATCCACAAAGCTGAATTGTATGGAAACCATATTTATTCTTTCAGTCAGAGAGATCTTGACCTTTGACATATTGATTCCAAAATCAAAAAGGTTCATCCTCACCCGAAGATGAAGTTATCCACAAAGTTCAGTAACCACAGATGGTAACTCAAGTTACTGTACAGAAACCATTTACTTTTTCCAGTCAGTGACCTTAACTTTTGACATTTTAAGCCAAACTTGACAAAATTCTCCTTATCCCAAGTGCAAGCTACTGACAAAGTTTGGCACATGCAGACAATGGAAAACTCGTTATTGAGCAGAAACCATTTTTCTTCTTTCAGTCACTGTGACTTGGACCATCTGACCCCCAAATAGGGTTTTTCCTTGCCCCTACAAGCTATCTACAACATCTGGTAACTGTAGATGGCAGAGAACTCAAGTTATAGAGTGGAAACTGTTTTTCTTCATTAAGTCACAATACTTAACTTTTGACCTTTTGACTCCCAAATCAGTAGAGTTCTTTCTTATCCCAAATGCAAGTTATCTACAAAGCATGGTAAGTGTAGACGGTGGAGAACTCTGTTATTGTGCAGAAACCATTTTTTCTTCTTTCAGTCAGTGACTTTAACTTTTGAGCTTTTGAGTAGGAAATCAACAGGGAACCTACCCCAAGTGCATGCAATTGACTAAGCTTGGTAAACAGTTGGACAACTGAGTTACTGTGTAGAAACAAACTTGGTAATAGATAGACAGATGGACAATATCAAATCATAATATGCCTTATGAAGAGTGTACAAAAAGACAAGACAATAGCTAAAATGCAAATGGAACATACATTGAATTCCAAATGCATTTCCAGTGTAAATGACATGCATATAAAAAGCAACAAAACAGTTTTGGTAATGTTACCCATTTCAGGGTTCATAACACATGAGGCTCTCTGAAAAATATCTGTAGCCTGTGAATAAGAAAATGTGGATTGTGTTTAATATGAGAGCGAGAGAGAGAGAGATTTTCACCTCTGAATTCTTGGCAAATGCTACACTGGTCATTTTTGCATGTGATGAAGGTAATGTGTGGACAATTCTAGGATCAAGGCTGAAAATAAAAACCAGATCAATGATAAGACCTGAATTGAAAAATTAAACCAAAAAATGCAGAAAGTAAGCTAAAACACTGACACACTGATACAAAACAAGGGTTTTATAGAACTCTCTCTATTTTGAAAGTGCCTCGACAATGAAGCAAGAATGAAAAGTACTGGGATACAAATTCAGAGATATAATTTTATACAGCAATATTATACCAGATTTGAAAGGGACAAGAGTCTCATGATAGGACTGATGCTAAATTTGCTTCCAGGAATCCAAGATAAGACTGTATTTCTTCATTCTTTCAAACTGTTGAGCATTGAAATAATTTTTGATATTCTTGAAATTACAACATACCAAACCTGGTAACAGAAAGATTTTCCATCCAAATCAAATAGTTCACAAGATACTGGGTAGAGCAGACCTTAAACTCAAGGTCAGAGTGCCACCAACTTGTTCATTCAAATGCTATTAAATACAAAGCCTGGTCAAAATTCATTTGTATATGTACAAAGTCATTGTATTCATATGCTTAATGGTGTACAAATGCAAGCAATGACCTTTAATTTGACCAAATGTCAATTACATACATGCCAACCCCAACCCCAACCCCAAGAGATATAAGCATAATTATTGCTATTACAAGTGGCAAAAAGTCATAAAAGGTGTAATCTGTATACCAGAATTGCAGTTGATATGAAAATGATGCATTTATTTTTGCTACTAACCTAGTTCTGCAGCTGTTCAAGATTCTTATCACAAAGGGCTAAATCCATATGGATTAGAACCAGAATACAAACATAAAAAATACTGAAAAATTATTAAAATTATTAAAATTATTAAAAATACAAACATAAAAAATACTGAAAAATTATTAAAATTATTAAAATTATTAAAAATACAAACATAAAAAATACCGAAAAATTATTAAAATTATTAAAATTATTAAAAATACAAACATAAAAAATACTGAAAAATTATTAAAATTCAGCACTCATTTTAAGTAGTCTACATATGAAACTTTTGCTGAATGATTGTGAACTTGAATTTTGCAATGAGCATCTACTCCATCTGAGTACTGTATTACATAATTCTCATATTCTTCTTTTATCTTTTTGCTTTTAAAAAAACCAACATAAATCTTAACATATTGACCTGTGGCCATAACCTTTAAGAGAGGGTTTAAAATCTTGGATGCAACACACCTAGATACAATATATAAGTACAGCAAGTTTCAATCATTTACCTTCAACCATCCCTTAAATTATAAATGGCATAAGGAGAATATGATTCAAACCTAAAACAAAAAACTGGACCTTGAAGACTGGGCCCAGATGTGGCATGCATCACAACTTCCAGAGATAATACGTTAAGCAGACCATTTTTCATCGCAGCAAGGAAAATGTATTAGGAAACTTAAAATATTTACCTTGATCTTGACCATGAAAAAAGGACACCCCACCCCCATCCAAACGTATGTGACATGCCTGCTAGAAATATACCAAGTTTCATCTCTTAATCTCAAATGATTCTGAAATGCACAGGGAAAAGTGTGATGGAAACAAAAACTATGAAAATTTAATCTTGAAAAATTGGATCCCACAACATATTTTTCTAGTAAAGATGTATAAATATACGAAGTTTCATAATTTTATCTTAAATGGCTTAAATGTTAGAGAGCAGTAAGGAAAATGTGATGGAAAACTTTCAATCTTGACAAGTGAATTAGACCTTGAAGAGATAAAAGCCCCAATTTGGTATGCAACACTGATGATATATAAATAAACCCATCTCTTGATCTCAACTAGCAGAGTTACTGAGCATAAACTGAAGTGTGACAGAAGAATGGATACCATATACCCAACTTGCTGTGAAAAGATGTAGGAGTGGGTGGAATTACAATCATCAAGCATGTTAATTAACTACTACAAAATGAAGGTTCAAATGGCACACCATTAATTCAGAATCTTGGTGCAACCTCTTCTATGATAATTACACCATGTGTGTTTAAATACGTCAGTTTCTAAATATCCTTTTATATTCTATTTTCAACATGCCTTTTATATTCTATTTTCTACATACCTTTTATATTCTATTTTCTACATATCTGCAAACCTTCAAGACCCAGGTATTTGGGGATAGGCTGGGATATCTCAGGTTGTAAGAGGTGGGTGTTTACCTTGTTTGTGGTTTAAAGATGTTGTATTTTGTAATGAATAAAAAAATTACCTTGTTAACATAGTCAAGTTGATGTTAATAGTCTTTATTTTGCATATATTTTAAAGGAAATATAATGACAAATATTACCTACTGATTAATACAAATAAATATATAAAACTCTTTTGGCCTTCATTTAATGAAAACAATGTCACACCAAATAACCTATAAAGCATGCATTTTTGCCCCTAGAAACTACTGATACTTATGAATGCCACTATGCCCTTCTATTTTCTTTTTTATTCCAATTCATTTTATTTGTGTCAAATAGTCCAAATGTCCTGGATATTTCCTCAGTCAAGGGGATGGGACTCAAAAGGATGCTATAGTACATTCTCCTTGCAGTAAGATCTGGTAATTGTGTGTTCATATCTTGCTGCAGGAATGAATAAGTTGAAAAACTTTCAAAATCAGGTTATTCCTTTGAGGGACAATAGTGTAACAGTGTTTGAAAAGATGGTCCCCCATTCCATCACATACACATGTGTATACTCATTTACATATATGCATGTACATGGCTACACACACACACACACACACACACACACACACACACACACACATTCTTTATGTTCCTCCTAACAGTAAGATCAAATGACAATGATAGAAACCTATTTTAATAAAACAACACAAATTTAAGCTCCAGTTACTTAGGAGTTGTCCTCCTTGGCTGAAGTTAATTAAAGATTTTTTGTCTTAAGCAGAGCCCTCCGGTGAGGATCTCCTCAAAATGACTGAGAATGGATGGTTTTACTCAATTACATTTAAAAATAATAACTCATAATGGAACCCTGATAGTAGGGATTTGGGGTTTAATGTCATCTCTGAGTGCATACATAGCGGCCAGTGTACCTGGTGGAGGAATAATGTGAGAAAGCCCCAGTAAGAACCACTTACCCACAGGAAGCTACTGACAAGCTTCTCACATATCCATATTGACCAAGTACGAGACTCAAACCCAAGCAGACAGAGATGAGATGGCAGTGATCAGTAAAGGTGAGCCCTTTAGACCACTCGGCCACCTGATGCCCCAAACCCTGATAGTGATAATCATGAAGTTATCATAGTAATGTATATGGTATCTTTGTAAACTTACACATGCTTTCATTGTTAATGCATTATTCTGCTGAGGAAACTTACATTAGAGCTTCTATTTACCCAAACTGTTTGAATTTTATTGCTCACTGAGCCATCCACATTCTGGATGCATTGTTATTATGACCCTTTTCTTTTATAGTGACTGGTTTCTTGCGTAGTGTATGTAAACATGCCAGGTTATAGCTCGTGCAATATTAGGACACCAGTCCCTGTTTTGAGTAACATTTTGGGAAGTGGGGACTCAGGAAAACTGTCTCTTCTTTTTCTTCTTTTTAAAAGGTTAAATTAAACTAACATTTCCAACAACTTGACTACAAGTTTAGAAAGTTAAAATCTGTATACATTCAATTGGAAAGTATTTTATCACTTTTAGTAACTTATGTTGAAGAGGTCCTTTAAGTGGGTCTGTATGACATGAATTTAACCCCAAAAATCCCATAATTTATAAACAAGTTGATATAGCAGCTGACAAATCTACTTACGTGCTCCATGACAAGTCCCAGACCTCAACACCACCTTCATTGACACAAGCAAACACGGTTGAAGATCTTGGAGACCATGTCACATCATATACAGCTTTCTAGATAAATGATAACAAAGAAGTGTATTCTTTTGAGTAAGAACTGCTGGCGGTAGTAGGAAAACTTCTGTTCATTTTAAGCTATTTGTGAAATTAGCTCAGGAGTTCAAATTTTGAGTGTAAATTATATGCAATGACAACAATTTTTACATCTGAATTTTGAAGAAAAAAAGAAATTTCATTTTATTTATGACCTTGTATTTTAAGCACAATATCGTCTGTGTACTTTAAACTGACCAATATATCATTACAGTGTTAATAGAAATCTAGGGAGAAAGGTATAGATATACTTACCGTAGATGAAAAGAAATTGAGAACTGGCCTGGAGTGATCTTGATGCCAGAGTCGTATACTCCAGTCTGCACTGCCACTAAGAAAAATATCATTAACAAACGGAGACCACTGAATCTTGTAGACTGGACCCTGAAATTTATGAGCATTTATCTATACTGAAATCTTCCAGAAATAACCCAAGAAATTTCCCCCTTCCCTCACAGAACTTCTGAAATATAAAGTATTTCATTACATCAATGTAGATGGCACTAAGATAGAAAAAGCCCAGGAAAGACCACAGCAATGCTGCAATGAACACACCAAAACAACAGTGTTATAATGCTCCACAGATATGGGCAAGAATCTACTCTAACATATAGTTTGTTACTATGGACTATGTCAACTATTGGTTACTGATTGTTTAAGCTCATCATTGCTTGGGACTATAAAGCTGTGTCTGAACCTTTTGATTCACTCTGTAATATCCTCCTACTTACTTTGTGTCCATTGTAATATCATCCTACTTACTGTGTTTCCATTGTAATATCATCCTACTTACTGTGTTTCCATTGTAATATCATCCTACTTACTGTGTTTCCATTGTAATATCATCCTACTTACAGTGTTTCCATTGTAATATCATCCTACTTAGTGTTTCCATTGTAATATCATCCTACTGTGTTTCCATTGTAATATCATCCTACTTACTGTGTCCATTGTAATATCATCCTACTTACTGTGTGTCCATTGTAATATCATCCTACTTAGTGTTTCCATTGTAATATCATCCTACTTACAGTGTTTCCATTGTAATATCATCCTACTTACAGTGTTTCCATTGTAATATCATCCTACTTACTGTGTGTCCATTGTAATATCATCCTACTTACTGTGTGTCCATTGTAATATCATCCTACTTACTGTGTTTCCATTGTAATATCATCCTACTTACTGTGTTTCCATTGTAATATCATCTTACTTACAGTGTTTCGATTGTAATATCATCCTACTTACTGTGTTTCCATTGTAATATCATCCTACTTTATACTGTGTCCATTGTAATATCATCCTACTTACTGTGTTCCCATTGTAATATCATCCTCCTTACTGTGTTTCCATTGTAACATCATCCTACTTACAGTGTTTCCATTGTAATATCATCCTACTTACTGTGTTTCCATTGTAATATCATCCTACTTTATACTGTGTCCATTGTAATATCATCCTGCTTACTGTGTCCATTGTAATATCATCCTACTTTATACTGTCTGTCCATTGTAATATCATTCTACTTTATACAGTCTGTCCATAATAATATCATCCTACTTACTGTGTTTCCATTGTAATATTATACAACTTACTGTGCTTCCATTGTAATATCATCCTACATACTGTGGCCATTGTAATATCATCCTACTGTGTTTCCATTGTAACATCATCCTACTTACTGTGTGTCCACTGTAATTTCATCTTACTTTATACTGTGTGTCCATTGTAATATCATCCTACTTTATACTGTGTCCATTGAAATATCATCCTACTTACTGTGTCCATTGAAATATCATCCTACTTACTGTGTTTCCAATGTAAGAACATACTTTTTACTGTGTCCATTGTAATATCATCCTACTTTCTGTGTTTGTAAGAACATCCTACTTACTGTGTTTCCATTGTAATATCAACCTGTTTACTGTGTCCATTGAAATATCATCCTACCTACTGTGTTTCCATTGCAATATCATCCTACTTACTGTGTTTCCATTGTAATATCATCATACTTACTGTGTGTCCATTGTAATGTCATCCTACTTTATACTGAGTGTCCACTGTAATATCATCCTACTTTACACTGTGTCCATTGAAATATCATCCTACATACTGTGTCCATTGAAATATCATCCTACTTACTGTGTTTCCATTGTAAGAACATACTTTTAACTGTGTGTCCATTGTAATATCATCCTACTTACTGTGCTTGTAAGAACATCCTACTTACTGTGTGTCCATTATAATATCAACCTATTTACTGTGTCCATTGTAATATCATCCTACTTTATACTGTGTGTCCATTGAAATATCATCCTACTTATTGTGTGTCCATTGTAAGAACATCCTACTTACTGTGTGCATTGTAATATCATCATACTTACTGTGTGTCCATTGTAAAATCATCCTACTTACAGTGTTTGCATTGTAATATCATCCTACTTACTGGGTGTCCATTGTAATATCACCCTACTAAGTGTGTGTTCATTATAATATCATCCTACTTACTGTATGTCCATTGCAAGAACATCCTATTTACTGTGTATTCATTGTAATATCATCATACTTAATGCATGTTTATTGTAATATCATCCTACTTACTGCATGTCCATTGTAAGAACATCCTACTTACTGTGTGTCCATTGTAATATCATCCTACTTACTGTGTCCATTGTAATATCACCCTACTAAGTGTGTGTCCATTGTAATATCATCCTACTTACTGTGTGTCCATTGTAATATCATCCTACTTACTGTGTGTCCATTGTAAGAACATCCTACTTACTGTGTGTCCATTGTAAGAACATCCTACTTACTCTGTCCATTGTAATATCATCCTACTTACTGCATGTCCATTGTCATATCATCCTACTTACTGTGTGTCCTTTGTAATATCATCCTATTTACTGTGTCCATTGTAATATCATCCTACTTACTGCGTGTCCATTGTAATATCATCCTACTTACTGTGCATCCATTGTAATATCGTCCTACTTACTGTGTGTCCATTGTAATATCATCCTACTTACTGTGTCCATTGTAATATCACCCTACTAAGTGTGTTTCCATTGTAATATCATCCTACTTACTGTGTTTCCATTGTAATATCATCCTACTTACTGTGTGTCCATCGTAATATCATCCTACTTACTGTGTGTTTATTGTAATATCACTCTACTAAGTGTGTGCCCATTATAATATCATCCTACTTACTGTGTGTCCAAGATAACTCTCCAGATACTGCTCATTGTATGAACAAGAACACTTATGGATATGCCCTTCTTCTGTCCCAGCCAGATATCTGCAATAAATGTAATACTTTCTTTTTCCATTCTTCTCACTGAAAACTTAAGTATAGGTAGTTCTATCCATGGACACATGTATCTGCCAAGGCATCAATTGGTGGGTGGGTGGGAGGTGGAATCTAGATTATATTAACACTTCATGGAGAATATGTAGACTTTTGACAGAAAAACTGAACTTACTCCTTACACATCATGATAAAATTACCTAGTTGAAGAAAAATAAATTTCAAGCTTCCACTGGATGATGTTTCATTACAATATCCAGTAGCATAAACTTCAATAACTGTAATTCCGCCAAACCCAAGAATATATTCTAGTAATCAAAATCTTTGGGAAGAACAAAATCTAACAATGATTCGATCAATATGGAAATATCCTGTTAATGATAATGCATCTAACAATTCAACTTAAACAAAAACTTAAAACATCAAACTAACCAGTCTATCAGACACACAGATATGATTTCACTAGCTTTATTCTACATTGTTCCCATTTATGCCTCTGTAGTTAATTCATAGTTTATGGCAATGGTTGAATTAATTAAAGTGGACTGGAAATCAGTATCAATGAACTTTTGAAAACTTAGTTTCACTGAACCTTTGAAACCCTAAGGGACCCCATCAGATGACTGCACAGGACTCATGACTGGTCATTATGCAAGTCCAAACTTAGTTAAATTAGTACACTCAGGACAAACAATTATTTCTTAATACTGTCTGAATTTATGTGTTTCTTATTGTTTGGATTTATGTAAATAATGCCACATTATGTGAATAATACTTTCTTATCAATTTATTTACTCATCAAATACCACCTTTACTCTCTTATAAGTCAGGTCCAACAGCAAAACATGTAAACCTTGATCTGCCGCTGCATAAAACACCAACAGATCAAGTTCTAAGATGCTTCTTTATTGATTGCTCATAATAAAGTGCACAGACATAGATCAGTTAGTGCATTATGTAATGGCAAATCAGGGTCAATACAGTTTACAGCTGGATCAAACTTATAAACAGGTAAATATGATATACAAAACTCTACATTTTTTCAATTGTGAGAATTGAATTAACTTTAGATTAAGATGTTTACAGGTTCGAGTCCCGAGAGTGGAAATCAAAGCAGGTTCCCCCAGCAAATCTAGAAATGAATGCCTCCCCTTTCTTCTCTTTCTTTCCTCCCATCCGAGTTGGCATCCTCTTTAATCTCATCAGATCTGAAACACAAAGTAATGTTTAACTGAGAAGATTGGTTCTGAGACTGAGATACGCAACTATTCTAAAAATAATTTCAGGCTTCACATTAATTGAACAAATGATATTTATTCACATTCAGTGCTTAAAAAGCATTTTTGTCATTATTTTTACCACTACAGATATCATATACGATACTGACTGAGAGACTGAGAAAAAATAGAGCTTTCAACATGCAATTTTCAAATAATTCAAAACCACAACACAAATGGTATAAAGTTCTCAAACAAACTCGTAACAAATAGTGTTTTGTACCAACATTATTTAATACAATTATCAAACCAACCAATGTCAAACTATTTATTTTTAGAGTCAGTCAAAGAAGGCATGGCTCAGGAAGACTGTTGTGCTAGTGTGAGATAAAAACAAATTTTTGCTGAGCCTAAGGGGCTGGAGAAGCGATTCTGGGGGAAATGCAAAGGAAAAATTACCATGATATATTGATAACAACACAAATGATTTGCAAACATAAAGTCCAAGCATGTCTCTGAGTTTCTTGTAACAATAGCTTTAAGAAGGGACTGATGCTCTATGGGACAAAAGAATTTATGTTTCTAAGGTTCTTTTATTTGATGCAACTGCTGAGTACTGAAACCATTTTTGATATTCTTGAGAAACTCTAACATACCAAAGTTAGTAACAAAATTTTCTTACATTTTCAAATTAACATGTTTATGAGATCCCTATAACTGCAGTAAAAAATTTATTGTCATTGTCTTTGAATTTGAGAAAGTCTGATATTATTGATGGAAGTTCATTGAACTTAACTGTCTTTAACAATATCTAAGATATACCCACATACTAAGTTTGGTTAAATCTATAATTATTATTTTCTTTTGGCAGAAAAAAAGAAGGTTAACTAAACTGTCATCATTAAAGGTATTCTTCATATATATCAAGATGAAAATTCATTCATACTCGTTTGTGTTATCATACTCACAAGCCAGCACAGCTAAAAACCTGAGTCATGACTTTTGACCTTAAAATCAATCTTAATGTGCTGACTATCAACTTGTTTATTAAAATGCAACTAAATACAGAGTTTTTATATGTATAAGTCACTGTATGTAGGAATGACCACTGACTTGTCCCAAAGTTTAAGTAGGTCTGGTTTTCAAACTCCTTCACAATGATGCAGATATTTTGGAGGTCGGAACTGCTGCCAATTACATGTTGAAGCAGTGTTTGAGCTAAAACCCCTTGTCAATGACACCATTAATGCATGACGAATAGTGATTAAAATTTCAAGATGGATGCTAAGATACCATGTTGGAGATTGGATGTGCACATTTTCATTCAGAATCAGTTACAGGATGCTGTACACCATTTCAATATCACCATCTGTTTAAAAGTAACCATATAAAAATGTTAAGGATGGCTGTCAAGGCAACCGTTCTAGAAATTAGATCAACATCATTTTAATACAGGAACAACTAGATTCTGCAATTTGCTATTTTTGGAAAAAAACACATCAATACTGACATAAATTCAGGAGATGTAGCTGTAACAAGATTTTTCCATTTTTTACCAATTACATACAGATAAAGCTCTTAAAAATTGGATAGCCTATCACCTGAGGACCCTTTAAATCAAGAAAGTATAGTATGTGACCAACGAATCGGGGAAAGTACTATTTCTGTTCTCCAGATTTCATTGGTTACCTATAAATAGTGCCCACTTGTCCTCTACAAATAATGAACTGTCCCTTGCTAACACTGACATGGTAATGCATTACTGGTAAAATATACTAAATGGTATGTATGTGATTATCTGATAAAGCTATGTTATGGTATTAGTGACTTGTACATTTTCACCCAAAAGAAACTGAGACAATTACACTGTTGCACTTTAATCAATTTAGTTCAAAAAGCTGTATGCTGCTGGTTCTATTTATATAATACAGAGTGAGTGTTTGTCAGTAATTGTGACACATAAACAGTATTATGACACAAACTAATTACAAAATTTGAAGCTACAGTTTAGACAAATGGTGTCTCTCTGACTTCATTTCTGTTTACAATCTTGGTCAGAAAAAAAAATGACCTGGAGAAAATAAAGCTTGTATCAAAATGAAATAAAATCAAATCTTTTGACAGACAAGATCACACACGTTTTCTCTAAAGTACACTATTTTGCAATAATTAGTTGATTTGAAGCATTTATATATTTTTTTGTCAGAAAGATGTGACAGTGTCAAACTTTTGGATTTTGAGTGAATGCAAGTGATTTTTTTTTAAAGCCACCTACCTTAGACCTGAATATGGAGCAAAAAAATTCTTTGAGCATAATTATAACTGGTCTAGTGAAAACACCATTTCAATGTGACCATAGCTTGACAAAAATAGCGGTAATAATTTTCAAAGTGGCCACCACAGTCATCATGCTGGAGGTCTGATCAGTACCAGTTTTGTTTCAGATAAACTTGATATCCTAAGGAGTCTTAGAGTTTATATGATTAAGTTCAGAAGTGGCAATAACAAGATTTTCAAGATGGCCACTATATCAGCCATCTTGGCAGTCTGATCTGAACCATTTTTCGTTTAGGATCAATTACACATTATAATAAATCTTTCAGTGAAAATTCCATGGCACTACAACTATCCATTCAAGGGAACTAACAGCAACAAGATCTTTAAGATGGCCATTATTTTCACATTTAGGGCCAACCAAATATCATAAAAAGTCTTTTAAATGACAACCCCATGTCGCAACTAGTGTCTGTTTAGATGTAGCAAAAACAAGGTTTTCAAGATGGTTACCATTGTTGTCACACTGAAGGTCTAACTACTACTATTTTAATTTAAGGTCAACCAGATTAATTAAGAACCCTTTCAGTGAAAATCTCATGTCAATATGACTCAGGTTCCTCCAGCACAAAATTTACTGAACTCCAATCTCACTAGAACATATTCTAACCATTCAAAAGGCAGCATTTGTGATTAAAAGTTTGAATTTAAAGTTTGGAGTAACATTTATTATTTGAAATGTGGAGAAAAAGCTTATGACGGAGAGGGCTAAGAGAAGCAGCAATAACAAACTTTTTCAGATGGACACCATGTTGGTCATGTTGGAGGGCTGATAGTCATCATTTTCCTTCAAAATCAATGACAGATCAAGTCTTCATATGAAAAATCCATTTTAAAAGAAGTAGTGTTAAATTATTTGGAGATGGCCCCCACTCTACACCCCATCTAACACCCTCAAAATAACTATACTGGGTGTCAGATCAGCACCATTTTATTTACAACCAACAATAAAAATTTTCCTGAATGTAGACATGTTGGAGTCAGGTTGGCACCAGTTAAATTTTGGACCAACTGGACGTATCAAGCAGTCCATGTAATGACAACCCCTTATCAATGCAACCATCTGCTCTAGACTATCAGCAATACAATTTTTCAAGATGGTCACTATAGTGATCATGTTCTATGTACAATCAGATCCATTCTTATTTAGGATCAACCAGACATCACAAGAGGTCTTTCCATGACAACCCCATGTTGATATAACCATCCAGTCAGGTGGCGTCATGATAGCAAAATATTATTGATGGCTGCCATCAGGGTAGCCATAATGGGTGTCAGATTTGCACCATTTTCATTTTGGACCAACATGGCATCATATGAAAGACCAACAAGACATCAAAAGTAGACTTTTAGTGACAATCACATGTCGATATGACCATCCATTCAGGAGCAGCAGTAACAAAATTTTAAAGATGGCCTCTGTGGCAACCATTATTGGATGTTTGAAGGGGCATGATTTTCATTTTGGACCAAGTAAACCATGTGATGAATCTATGTGCAATGTTTCATGACAATCTTCCAAGGTGTTTTGGAGAAGCAGCAAAAACAATCTTTGCCAAATGGATGGATGACAGATGGATAAAAGGCCATTACATAAGCTCTAATGGTCACAGATTTAGTTGTAAAGGATGTGAGGAAGAGATCAAGAAAGCAAGACAGAGTAAGAAAAAGGAGTCTTATAGAGAAAAAAAATTAATTTACCATAGGACTCAAAGCCTTTCCTAATAGACCATTGTGTGACTCTACCATCAGTAGATATGGAGACAAGAACTTCTGTAGTCTCCTCTCCTGATCCCCTTTCTTTCTCTATCCATTTGATCTGCCATACAGGTGCTGTGTGCTTCCCAGGTGAATAGCTGCAAAAAAGACCACTTTGATACGTCTTTCATCAAAGAAACAAAACATACCCACAAAACCATGCCTGATGAAGATATAATCTCCATTATGTAGTTTGTCACATATTACTGTTTTTTTTTTTCAATTAGTCCATCCCCATCATTTGATCTGCCATACAGGTGCTGTGTGCTTCCCAGGAGAATAGCTGCAAAAAAGACCACTTTGATACGTCTTTCATCAAAGAAACAAAACATACCCACAAAACCATGCCTGATGAAGATATAATCTCCATTATGTAGTTTGTCACATATTACTGTTTTTTTTTTTCAATTAGTCCATCCCCATCATTTGATCTGCCATACAGGTGCTGTGTGCTTCCCAGGAGAATAGCTGCAAAAAAGACCACTTTGATACGTCTTTCATCAAAGAAACAAAACATACCCACAAAACCATGCCTGATGAAGATATAATCTCCATTATGTAGTTTGTCACATATTACTGTTTTTTTTTTTTCAATTAGTCCATCCCCATTTAAAAAGAAAAAAAAGTAACAAGGTTTTTCCCCTGGTCGATTTGTTGAAGAAATATATGGAAGACCCTTTAACTTAACATGAATTTGATAACTTCAAAATTTAATAAAGCACTGATTTAAAACTCTGCTGAATGGTAGTCGTTGTAAAAAAAATGTTCATAATTCTGACCCATACTTTCAAAAGTTTGGGTTTACATACATAATCGAAGTCAAACTTTCAGATTTGAGAAGTGTCAACATAGTTTTTGAGTTTTATAAATAACACACTGGAACAATGAATACCAGTACATATTCAAACAATTGCAGCTGTTACCGTAGAAGCTGGTGACTCCATGTCTGAATGCAAAGGCCATTTATGCACTTATGTTCAATTTTAATCAAATTTGTTTGTTTTTTTAAAAATCTGATTCTCAGAGGTTTGTCATATTCAGGATTTCTGATATAAACCCCATTGATCTTGATTTATTCCACTGTAATATGAATGTAAACCTGACTCAAGTACATGTCACCAACTACCCTTGTAATTCATAATGCCTGGGATGAAAGAGGTTTAATACTAGCAAATGATAATCATATTCCAGATTTTATTGTCATTATCAAAGAGTGCTTGTAGTGATGATTGTGATGACAACAAAGCCATCTGCAAATTAGGCTTAAATTTACAAAAGGTGTGATGGTATAATGCATGTGTTTGTGCTTCTTGTGGAGCATCTGGCATTAAAACAACATTAGACCCAGACACTACCAATCTTGACTTGAACAGTTTTGGCAGGCAGTCAGTGATTAAACTTTTTAAACTTCTTGGTGGACTCAGCAGAGTTGTATATTTAAACTTCTTGGTGGACTCAGCAGAGTTGTATGAACATTTCCATATTCCAATACAGGCAATGAAAGGACATTTTCCATTCTGAGGAAAATTCAGGCTGACTCCAGAGGAAACCTGGATCCTGTAATAGTCCACCATTTAATTGTTAAGATCAACAATGATGGTGACTTCCACCAATATAATCCAGGCAACTGTCTCCTGAAAAATCCTAAAAATGCTTGTGGTACATGCAATGAGAATAGGTAGATGAAAATCCTCCCTCTTTTGAGGTCAAAACTCCTGACAATTCTGGAAACCTCTTGATCTGTCTTGACCTGACCTGTCTTTTCTGTCACATGTATGGAGTAGTGGTAATACAATAATTCAAAATGGTCACCATGGTGGTCATACTGGATGTGAAATGGGTACTGTTTTCACTTAAAACCAGTTAGATACCATAAGCAGTATTCTGGTGAAATCTCCATGTTAATATGACTTTCTCTTCAGAAGGAGTAGTGATAATAAAATATTTTTAAGATGGTCACCATCACAGACATGCTGCCATGCTGGAATTCTGATCAAAACTATTTGTAATTAGGAACAACAAGACATCGTAAGAAGTCTTTTAATGAAAACCCCATGCTGACATGACCACCCATTTAGGAAGAGTAGTGATAACATGATTATCAAGATGGCCACTTTGTGGCAGCCATACTGGCTGTCTGAGTGGAACCATTTTCATTCAGAACCAACTAGATCTTGGGATGAATGTGTGTGCAGAGATTCATGGCATAGTTTAGGAAAAGTAGTGATAACAAACTTGTCCTATCAGGCAGACAAATGATGGAAGCACAGACAATGGACAACATGCCATCCTATATGCTCTACTGGTCAATGACCACTAGACTTAATGATGATTAACACTGATGATTTAACAATTTCTACCTAATTTCCAGAAGGTTTCCAATTTTCCTTCTTATTACACAGTTTTAAATGTAACATATATAGAAAAAAACTTTTCATTTACAGTTTACATTAACTTTATGTCAATTGAGATCTGTATCATTCATTTAAAATGTTTCTTTTTCATCTTTACTTCCCATTAACATATCCATCTGGGCTGTGACAGTAAGGATGCATGTCACTAGACTAACAATCATACTGTATGGACTGTAAGTCTGTGACAGTAAAGATACATGTCACTAGACTAACAATCATACTGTATGGACTGTAAGTCTATGATAGTAATGACACTTGTCACTAGGCTAACAATCACACTGAATGGACTGTAAGTCTATGATAGTAATGACACTTGTCACTAGACTAACAATCACACTGTATGGACTGCAAGTCTGTGATATTAAGGATATATGTGACTAGACTAAAAATCACACTGTATGGACTGTACGTCTGTGATAGTAAGAATACATGTCACTAGACTATAAATCACACTGAATGGACTGTAACTCAGTGATTGTAATGACACATGTCACTAGACTAACAATCACACTGTATGGACTGTAAGTCTGTGATAGTAATGACACGTCACTAGACTAACAATCATACTGTATGGACTGTAAATCTGTGATAAGAATGACACATGTCACTAGACTAACAATCACACTGTATGGACTGTAAGTCTATGATAGTTACTTTTTCATCTTTACTTCCCATTAACATATCCATCTGGGCTGTGACAGTAAGGATACATGTCACTAGACTAACAATCATACTGTATGGACTGTAAGTCTGTGACAGTATTGATACATGTCACTAGACTAACAATCATACTGTATGGACTGTAAGTCTGTGATAGTAATGACACTTGTCACTAGGCTAACAATCACACTGAATGGACTGTAAGTCTATGATAGTAATGACACTTGTCACTAGACTAACAATCACACTGTATGGACTGCAAGTCTGTGATATTAAGGATACATGTCACTAGACTAAAATTCACACTGTATGGACTGTAAGTCTGTGATAGTAAGAATACATGTCACTAGACTATAAATCACACTGAATGGACTGTAACTCAGTGATTGTAATGACACATGTCACTAGACTAACAATCACACTGTATGGACTGTAAGTCTGTGATAGTAATGACACGTCACTAGACTAACAATCATACTGTATGGACTGTAAATCTGTGATAAGAATGACACATGTCACTAGACTAACAATCACACTGTATGGACTGTAAGTCTATGATAGTTACTTTTTCATCTTTACTTCCCATTAACATATCCATCTGGGCTGTGACAGTAAGGATACATGTCACTAGACTAACAATCATACTGTATGGACTGTAAGTCTGTGACAGTATTGATACATGTCACTAGACTAACAATCATACTGTATGGACTGTAAGTCTGTGATAGTAATGACACTTGTCACTAGGCTAACAATCACACTGAATGGACTGTAAGTCTATGATAGTAATGACACTTGTCACTAGACTAACAATCACACTGTATGGACTGCAAGTCTGTGATATTAAGGATACATGTCACTAGACTAAAATTCACACTGTATGGACTGTAAGTCTGTGATAGTAAGAATACATGTCACTAGACTATAAATCACACTGAATGGACTGTAAGTCAGTGATAGTAATGACACATGTCACTAGACTAACAATCACACTGTATGGACTGTAAGTCTGTGATAATAATGACACATGTCACTAGACTAACAATCATACTGTATGGACTGTAAATCTGTGATAAGAATGACACATGTCACTAGACTAACAATCATACTGTATGGACTGTAAGTCTATGATAGTAATGACACATGTCACTAGACTAACAATCATACCGTATGGACTGTAAGACTGTGATATTAATGACACATGTCACTAGACTAACAATCACACTGTATGGACTGTAAACCTGTGATAGTAAGGATACATGTCAGAAGACTAACAATCACACTGTATGGACTGTATGTCAGTGATAGTAATGACACATTGTCACTAGACTAACAATCATACTGTATGGACTGTATGTCTGTGATAGTAATGACACATGTCACTAGACTAACAATCATACTGTATGGACTGTAAGTCTGTGATAGTAAGAATACATCTCACTAGTCTAACAATTATACTATATAGACTGTAAGTCTGTGATAGTAATGACACATGTCACAAGACTAACAATCACACTGTACGGACTGTATGTCAGTGACAGTAATGACACATTGTCACTAGACTAACAATCATACTGTATAGACTGTAAGTCTGTCATAGTAATTACACATGTTACTAGACTAACAATCACACTGTATGGACTGTATGTCAGTAATAGTAATGACACATTGTCACTAGACTAACAATTATACTGTATGGACTGTAAGTCTGTGATAGCAATTATGCATGTCATTAGACTAACAATCACACTGTATGGACTGTAAGTCTGTGATAGTAAGGATACATGTCACAAGACTAACAATCACGCTGTATGGACTGTAAGTCTGTGATAGTAATGACACATGTCACTAGACTAACAATCATACTGTATGGACTACTGTATGGATTGTAAGTCTGTGATAGTAATGACACTTGTTACTTGACTAACAATCATACTGTATGGACTGTAAGTCTGTGATAGTACTGACACATGTCACTAAAGTAACAATCACACTGTATGGACTGTATGTCAGTGATAGTAATAACACATGTCACTAGGTTAACAATCATACTGTATGGACTGTAAGTCTGTGATAGTAATGACACATGTCACTAGACAAGCAAACATACTGTATGGACTTTAAGTCTGTGATAGTAAAAATACATGTCACTAGGCTAACAATCATAAGTAATTATGTGATAAAAATGTATATATGAGAGCAGCAACTTGCCATTAGCAATGCAATCAAATTTTGTTTCACCTGCTGAACTTGCTCTGATGAAAGGATTTAATTAAATTACAACTTTTGTCACTTTTAATAATCATTAATGTTACAATTAATTTTCAGCAGGCATGCAATATTTGTTTTGTTAATTAATGAAGGAGCATATTTTAGAAATTACTCTAGTAAAGCATCCATCCACACTTTTTGAAAATCCCTGCAACAGGACTGGCTCATCTGCAGAGCTAAGATGTCTTTTGCACTAACATTGCATCACTCTTTTTCTGAATATAGTTCTACTTTTATTTTACTTGACAAAAGAGGATCAATTTTAATGACCACTGGTTTCCACATTGTAAATCTGTACTTCCTATTACATAATAATACTTACAAGTTATCCACAATTGGTTCATCCTTGGTGTTTCTCACATTATACACAGCTACACCACCATCATACAAGCCAACCTGTCAGTGAGAAATAAATGTCCTATAAAATTTTGTCTTAAGTACACCTTTACTTAATGGATATAGATTCAACATGAAAAGCAATAAAAAAATCTTACAAGAATTATTCTTTTTAAAATACTTGGACTTAACATGCTGCTTGTTTCTTCAAAATTTCCACTCTCATTGGAAATATTGGACTGTACATTTTTCACAGAATATTTGAAATAAATTTCATACAAGAAAGCTCTGAATTTGATGATTCACTGGTTTTCCACAATGGATAGGAGCTCTACAGAATGTGTGCATGAATTACTTCCTTGAACGAGAAATTTCACAGGAAATCCCACAATTAAATGTCAGGAAAAGAACTGAGTTTTACAAATGCATATTTGCAAAAGGATGACATACAACTATACAAATGCATATTTAAAGGAAAGCTTTTAGAAGATCAATCTATTGAAAGGACACCTCTCTGTAAAGGGCAGTATATTTCCTTAGCTATCATCATGGACAGGTTTCACTAGTATTTTCTATAATAATTCCATAACAAAATTTTTTGAAGCAAATTGCTGTTGTTTTTCCATTTTTTAAAAATATAATTGATTCAATTGCCAATAGAATTTATCTCTGATATGCATTATGGCATTCAATGTACCTAATTTAGAACAATATTTGACAATTACGTATGATCCAATCTGTCAATGTATGTCCAAGCATCCTGCATTTAACAAGGTGAAAGGTTGTTTTGATCACAAGGTGAAAGGTCAAGTGTTAAGTGTTATGTGTCCCCAACTATTTACATAACAGAATTTTACCCAACTCTACATGCACCTTAAGTTGTGGTTGCACATGTGAAATAGCTTTAAGCAGAAAAGTCACTGTGAACATCCACTGACATGAAAGAATGAGAGTCAATGTCTTCCTGCATAATGGTTTGCTCTCTGAAACACACTTTCCAATCTCTCCAAAACTCTCTACAAAGCTAAAAGTCGAAGGAAAACCTGAATGATGATACTTACTGCTAGCAAGTTAGGATTTACTCTTGCAAAGTCCACAGCTGTTACCCCTTCTTTGAATGTATACACACGTTCTGGATACTGTGAAATATAAATATATAATTATTAAAATATTTATTCTTGAAATGAAATTTAGAACCTTAATATATTAATGAGGTGGCAAACCCCATTGAAATGGCAATTATTTTCCACAAACACAGAAAAAAATCTTCCTTCATAAAATTCAGTCTAGGCCCATACTCATAAACATAAGATTTAGTTTTTTTTTACCCGGTCTCCCAACTTCCCTCCATAACATTTCTTGCCTAACTACTGATATATGTCTAAAGATCATGTACCCAAGCATACATATAATGTCACTTGTTTGTGTGCTACTTGTGGGGCCAACCTTCAATACAAATATATATATATATATATATATATATATATATATATATATATATATAAACTTGCAGATTACAAACACTGTAACTTTCTATTATGCATTATGCAAAGATCTGCATCTGAATTTTCATAGTAAATCACTCTTCAATTTACAATGAATTTAGTCTGCAGGGTGGCAGACATTTAGAAACGTTCACAAAGCCTGTTGTAATTGACTCTTTTTCCATGAACATAAGTTACCAAACAGAAACTGAGTTCCTGGACAGGATGGGACAGAAAGACCTGGATCATACTATATGCCCCCGACAAAGATAGGACAGGGATATAAAAAGAATTAAACCCAACTTGTGACAAAAAAAGAAAAGAGTGATTAAATATACCTGAAAAGTTGTCATTTTTAGTTCCAGATTTGCTACTGCTTTAATATTAGTATTACCCATCCATGATTCACTGGTTTCCTCTCAAACTAATTATTTATAAAAATATTTTTTTCTTTCAAAATACTATACTTCAACATTTCACACAAAACGCATCATTTTATTACATACATCTGCTAAATTTCACATTTCACATGATAGGTCAAGCATTTACAGTGTAATCATGTCAACTAAAGTTGCCATGGGGTGGTCAAATGAAAGATGGAAGTATCCCTGGTGCATATCTATACAAACATATCTCATCATAACATAATCTTTATGTAACATCACACATACTGTGTGCACATTGTATCTATAATTCATGAAATGTAAATGTACAATAAAAGTAAAAATCAGACTATAAATTAATGTGCAAGTCAAAAGTGTTCAACATTTTAGTATTGAAAAAGAAAAAAAAATGATTGCTTTACCAACATACTGATGTAATCAGGTAATCTACATATGCATACAAATATGCCAATTACATTTCAGTTGTCCATGTTGTGTTTTGTGTGTGTGTGTGTGTGTGTGTGTTTGTGTGTGTAACCATCATCATGTTTTTTGACACAATCATACAAAACAATATTTAAATTAAAAAGATCCAAGGTCATGAAAGTTAAAGATCTGACTAAATATTGAAAAGTTGCTTCAACAAGAAGAAAATCTAATCAGGTCATTTACATGTGCCCATGAACACATGCATATCAAATTGTATTTGTCTACAACAAGTGGTGTTTATGAAATTACGACAACAGACGTATGAGGATAGACAGTCATATGGGCAGAAGGGACCAAATTAAAATGTCTCCATTGAAAGCAGCTGAGTCTTGCAAAGTAATTTCAGATCTTAAGTACAACTCAGAATATTGGACAAAGACAAAAAAGAAATAGTTGACAGAAGCTGAAGGAAGATGTGTCATGAGAGATTTGCAATGTGGCCATACCACAGGTAACAATGAAATCGTTCAGAACTGGGATAAATTAAAACAATCATATATAAAAAAGTGCATGGTGGAATTAATGTGGACATGAACTATAAATCACTTATATTTTGTGGTGTCTTTTTTTGGTGGAGCTTTTAAAATATATTAAGTTTACAACTGTGGGATTCAGATTAACTCTTAATGAAGATGATCTCTGGATTAAAACTTAAAAGATTAAAGTTTACTCTGAATAAAGACACCAGGAAAACAGAAGGTACCAAAATGGATGAAATTTAGCCAAAGCAAAACAAGAAGGAATAAAAAATACTTTCAGGATGACCAACAGACAAAGAGGTCATAAGGTGCCTGGACGATTTGGTATGATATAAATTGGTCGGCCCAAAGCAAAGTGTAAAAAGGGTTGGGTCAGACTCTATAAGTACTGTAGGATATGAGAGGGATGTTATTATTCACTTATTTTACAAATTTAAACCGTGATTGGTTGAACCAGATATGAAAAAGTTACTGAAACTTATTGAAATTGCTGATAGTAGTGTCAAATGGAATTAAATGATTAAGTAGATAAATGCAGCAAATTGCAGTAATTCTAAATACTAAATATTATGACTTGTGTATTACCTCAGGATTTTTAAGTGACCAGCAGCAAACAAGCCCCTCCTTCTGATTGCTGAATTCAAACTGCCCATAACCAATTGCAAACAGATCCTGTAATTATCATTTCAATCATAAATGCCAGCAACAGACAAAATTATAAAATGGCAATAAAAAATAAATTACATCAAGCAGTATCCAGATTAACTGAAACATATATATATATATATATATATATATATATATATATATATATATATATATATATATATATATATATATATATATATATATATATCAGGAATATGCACTTTCCATTATCCTATATATTGAAATAAATAATTTTGTTTTCAAATACATATTAATAATTAATACACCTTGCTATCCAGACATAGCTCAATGGGAACAAATTCCTAAATGTTAATTTACTCAGTTTTTCAAGAAATCATCTTTTCAGATCTGGAAATCAAAATCGGGAATCAAACTGCAAAATTACTGTAAATCTTTCCTTGATAATCCAGAAATAATCTGTCCAAAAATAAGAAAATTGGAAGAATCATATATGAAAATACAGTCAGTTGGATACAAGATTCACCTACACAAATTTAGAGGTTTGAAAATTCATCAATATCTGATTGGTCAAATTCTAGTGGCATGTTCAAGTTATAAACTGATCACATGATCATGTTGAGGAAAAACATCAAGTAGCATGACCATATTGTAACCAGTGATTGTATAAACAATGTCTGTGTTTGCTATTTGCTAGCTGGGGTGTTAATAAGAAAATAAACACACTGTGATCAAGTCATTCCTCACTTTCGACAAAACATACAGTTAACAAATTTGTGTCACTAAGTCCCTGTTGTTTACAAATTGTATGTAACAATCACAGCTTCTTGATGGCTGCACAAATAAAGTTGACTGATTTAAGCTCCAGACAGTATAGGGCTTGATTGCAGATTAAAACACACTGTCAGTTTCTGGCTTCATTAGTAGCTATAACAATTGTAAAGTATGACTTATAAAAATGACTGCATTTCATTAGTTTACCATAATGCATTTGATTGCGAGATATCAATTCATATTTGTTGCATGTTTTTTTCATTATTATGGCTACACCACCATTCAAACATAGACAATTAGAGATAATGGCTAGCATAAAAAGATTTGCCAGCACAAAGAAGATCATCCTAACGCTACCATTCAAGATAACTGGAGGCGTATTATATCTCACTCATCCATTGGCAAATCGACAATTGTGGACATCATAAAACTTGTCAACTCAACAGATATAACCCATGCCAAATATCCACAAGTTGATGATGCCATATTTATATGGTTCTCAGACATGTCAGCTGACCTTGCTGCTGTTAACAATGAAATGCTCCTTGTCCAGGCAAAGACACTCAGTGATCAACTTGGCATCACTGACTTTGCATATTCTTGTAGTTTGTTAGCAAAGACATCTACATGTATATGATATGATGACATTGTAAAAAAAAATGTGCATGATTCAATAATCTGGAAAACTCATCAATCCAGGCACATTCACTGGGAATGAAGGTGCCTGGATTAACGAGGTTCCACTCTGTGTGTGTGTATGTATATGTGTATATATATATATGAAAACAATAATTATTTAAAAAGTATAGGAAAAAAAGTGCATCATTCATTGCTGCCAATTTGAAATTCCTGAAAAGTTTTCTTTTGAAATTATCAACTTTAATACATTTATGAAGATTTTTTTTATGGCACAAAAATAATATACTGTTCAAATTAATTTTCTAGCAAGAAAATTACATAGATTTTCAGCCTTTTGATTCTTAATGCAAGATACAAATTGGGTTTGAATTTGCAATTCACAGATTTTCCATGCCCATTAAAATTTCAAAATACAATCCCAAGAAAATATTTTGTTTTCCATGTGTACTTACTGGATTTGCTTTATTCCATGCAATAGAACTGACATTTCTTCCTTTTGTCAAAGGACACACATAGGCCCATAAACGGTCAAAGTTTGGTTCGGTACCAGATACAGCCAACTGCTGAGTCTGTGCAACTTTATCAATATCTACAAAAAAAGGATAAGTGTATCTTTCTACAGTCAACTGCATATTCAAGATTTTAGTACCAAAGCCAATTTGGAGCTTTAAAAAATTCAGCCCCTTGGGGTATAAAAAGCTAACCAACTGCTTTTGATGGAAGTAAAGCATTATTGAATTCAATCTAATTTCAATAACCACTTGAATTACTACTTAAGATACATTATACATGTATTTACTATCTTTCCAAGAATACGACATGTACAACTGGATTTTTTTAATTTATAAAAATTCACCAAAAGAGAAGGAGACACGACAAAAATATGTACATTTTATTAGAACATGCTGTTATTTTCGAATGTATCAATGTAAATTTTCAAGAACAACCCACAGTGTAGCCAAAGGTAAAATCCTAGATGTTCCTTTCTCACTGGGACCTTTCATGTATTGTAACAAGAACAACCCACAGTGTAGCCAAAGGTAAAATCCTAGATGTTCCTTTCTCACTGGGACCTTTCATGTATTGAAACATGTCATACTAAAACTTCTCAGTTGTGGACTGCTATGGACAAAGGCAGTTTCAAATGATCATTACACTGTACATGTTGCACTTGTAAATGTATCAGCATAATTTTCCCAATTATACAAAGATGGTGACCACTGCAGCTTTGACTCTTGCCAGGAATTCATCTTACAATATCTGCATGATGTTTTTTGCCATTGATAATACTTGTTCCTGTACAGGTCTTCCTCCAGTATTTTTAATATGTTTGGAGTTAATTATGTCGCTGAATACCATAAAGTTCCTGATTTTTTTCGATTTTTATGAGACAACAGCTGTGCATATTTTCTCTTTGGATATTCACATCATTCCATCTATTTTATTCACAAAACAAACTAATGTGTATTCATTAAACTCAACACACTGAGTGAAGTCCACACAGTTGTCACTGGCACAACTTTCACTGGACAGCCCAGCCTTTACTGAGTTCCTTCAATTTCCAGTGAATAAATTTTACTCAAGGGTTACCCAAAACTTTCTGACAGGGAGTTTCAAAGTCTTGCTGTGACCTTAGTACAACACTGTTGTGCCCATTCAGTTACTGCTGAATCACTCACTGACAGAATGAACTGAAATTCATCAGTAGCAGCAGACAGTTCCCCTAGGCAAAACATACATCTTTTTAAAGATAAAAGTTACTGGATCAAGTTTTTCTTGTATATAAATTTGCATTATATTACACTAAAAATTCTAAGAAATTTACTTTAACTTGGAATATGTTAATAAAGATATTATAACTGATCCAAGTTCCATTTACATTAACAAAATCATTCTTTCACATACGTAATTTCCATTTTAAACCAACATCTGAAAAATATAAATGTACTATAATTTCCAATTTTAATATTTGGATTATACCATATCCATGTCTGCAACAAATCCTCTTTCCTATTTATTTTAAACTGAATTTGCAATAAAATATCTCTCCTAAATCTATTCAGGGGTTTTCTGTAGGTACTATTTTAATCATACCCAAAAGAGAAGAAACATTCAACATATGGAGATACTGATAATAATAATGGGGACTTAATACAGCATCTAATCTTTAGAAGCACTAAGTGCTTTACAATATTAGATAACACATAAAAATATATACAACAACAAGATTACAAAAGCAAACACAAAATAAAAACATGCCGACAGTAATTAAGGAAGTAATCATCATTAAGTCTTCAAGTTTGTTCTTGTAGTCAAAATAGGTGAGTTTTAATAGAACTCTTGAATGAGATCACAGTGTCCTTGTGTCTAAGATCTATGGGCAATTCATTCTACATAGCTGGGGTATAGTACACAAATGAATGGTGTCTATGACTTCATTTTAAAAGTGGGAACAATGAGAATGCAAGTGTCAGAAGAGGAGTGTAAGTTCCTAGATGGGGGGTACACATGGGTGAGGTCAGATAGGTATATTGGACTGGAGCCAGTCAACAAAATGTAGCAGAGTGAACAGATGTTGTCTTTGATTCTGGATTGAATGGGTAGCCAGTGAAGGTTACAGAGCAGGGGGAGGGAGGTGTACCTAGTTCAGTTATTAAGAGTCTTCTCAGCCTAATCAGTTTAACAGAATCATTAAATTTCATTATATTTATCATTTTTATACTTGAACCCTTATAAGCTTTAATCATCATATTTCTTTTCACTTCTTCTGCAAAATTGCAAAGGAATTTATAGAAATGTTATTCAAGTTGTCATTACAATTTCTGAGGAGGGTTCAGTACTGTGAACAACAAGTGAATTAATTTTGATAATGTCAAATTTTTAAAACTTATTTTCCCATTAGGTGCAAGTAATCATTTTGACCAATGAACCAGAAGATTTTTAATTTCTCTTATTTTGGGATCACTGTTTAACTTGAACATATTTAAATTCTAAGAAAATGTTCCAAAGAAACTGAATTCAGGAGAGTTCCAGTCAAGGTGATACTCTGGATGACACTGAACTTTACAGTTGTTCTTCTACCAAACCAAATAACTTTAGTTTATTTCAAGAGTTACAATAAGTCTAGAAGATTTAGAAGACTAATAAGTAAGATCTAATCCAACTACTAATGATTTTTCAGAACCATCAAAAGCAAAGAAAGTATCATTTGCATATCAACATATTAAATTACTTTAAATATTTACTTCAATGCCCTTAATATTTTGTTTTTGTCTGATCATGTGGGCCAAAATCTCTGCTCAAATTATACATCTATATGGAGAGATGGGATCCCTCTGTCTGCAACAGCTTTTTTTATGTAAAACCATGAAGAACTCTATTCACTGTTAGACAAGATTTTATATTATAATAAAACATTTGTATCCATTTTATAAATAAGTGAGCTAAAACTGTAGAACAACTGAACTTTTTTAAATAAAAGAATCAAATGCTTCCTCAATGTATAGTTAAACTAACAGACCTAATTTTTGACATGCTTTGAAATAAAATGATAATTCATATAAATCACAAATGTCTTCACCAATATATCTACCTTTAATAAAACACATTTGGTCGGTATTTATGGTATCAGGATAAACCATTTTCAACCAATCTGCAATACAAGCAGTGGTTATTTTATACGAAACACTAAAAAGAGATACTGGACTGAAGTTTTTTTTAAATATTGTTTTGGCTTATCTCATTTATTTATACATAATTACTGTCTCCTTTTGTGCAGATGATAATTTTCTTGATACATTCAAAAAATATATTGCTCTTACAAAAACAAATGACCAATAGCTTTTCAAATTTAAACAAAAATTGAACTTTAAATCTATTTGAGACAGGACTTTCATTATTTGGCATATTTTTCAAAGCCAAGTGACTCCATATATGAGATAGGTCCTTGTCACGATTCATTATGAACATTATTCACTGTTAATATATCTGTATAACTAACAAGAGATTCAAGATCAAATGTATCAAAATGTTTGTACAAGTATAAATTTTGACAGTACAATTTAGTTTCTTCTAATTAATTCCTCTGTGTAACAGAATTCTGCATTTTGTCCAGGAAGATTCCAGTACTTTCCTGTGTGAAAATTTAATTCACAGTACCCTCTTTGTATTCCTTCATTGCCATTTTATCAATGGTTGTCACAAGTGCATCTAATTTCTCCCTAATAGGGTTCTTCCCCCCTCCTCTCCATTGCCTCCTGAGGTAGGAATGCACTCTGTACATTTTCAACATATTTCAAATTTTTTTCTTGACCACTTCTACCTTGACCTTGCATTCTTTAGTTTTAACTTTGTATTATTATTTTGTGTTGTTCCAGTATCTTGATATATAGAAGAATGAAGATTACAGGTTTATCCCCACAAAATAAGTCCTCTGACTCATATGGTTTGTCAACAGATTAGCTTGATATTAGGGAAATACAACTATTACAATTATGGTTTTTTGTTCATCAACTACCATTCATGCTATTCAAAACACAAAAAATGCACCTACATATTAGCATGATTAGAGTGCCAAGGCTATTGTGTTTTCATCATGCCAACAAAATTGCCTTTCAGTTCACAAAATGAACATGTAAACAAAGAAGTTTAAAAAATACCCATAGAAAACATACCACCTGTAAAGTTGTAAGATCTGAACTTTGTCTATAGATCCAAATACAAGTACTCTCCTACGAAACTGCAAGTTCACTGCACTGCCTGACCTCTGACCTCCCCTCAGATACTTATATTTGTAGAGTATGTATGTGTGCCTCTTTTCAATGACTGCCTTTATTTACTTATAATCTTATAATTATGTTTATCACAAATTTTGTTTAAGACTACAGCCAACATTTTAAAGAGGTCCAGCCTTAGGCACTGAATATTTAAAAATTAGTTTTTTTCTATGTCCACCACTACCCCACCCTGAAATATTAAGACTCCAAAAAAGTCTCACTCAGTCAGACCGATGTCGAAAATTAAATGGTCAGCACTTTAGTAAAGGTATAATACTACCATTAGTGTTATTGTTGACTCTTTCAAATCTCATGAAGAATCCATTTTGGAAAACAACTGACTCTTTCAAATCTCATGAAGAATCCATTTTAGAAAACAACTAACTCATTCAAATCTCATGAAGAATCCATTTTGGAAAACAACTGACTCATTCAAATCTCATGAAGAATCCATTTTAGAAAACAACTGACTCATTCAAATCTCATGAAGAATCCATTTTGGAAAACAACTAACTCATTCAGGTCTCAAGAAGAATCCATTTTAGAAAACAATCACTCTACGATTAGTCTAAGTGTTAATCAACTAAATTAAAAAAAAATGAAAAGAAATAATGGCTAAACAAAGGAAATAAAGAATAAAGCAATAGTTGTGCTGAGAAAGACAAATCTGTGTGGTTGGTTAAATGGTATTAAATGGCAGATCAAAACATGAAAGATTAATGCTGATGACAAATTTGTCTTGTCCAAAGTTTCACCATTGCAGCCATACTGTGCTATTCAAGTTGGAATACAAACCTGCAACTTATTTAACACATCTTAAATGATAGTAGATTTGTTCTTTCTGATATAAGACTCCGGTTTATTTTTCTTACAGAAACATGTTAGATAAATATGATATCGATAAAATATTATTTTACACTGCCAATGTAAAAAAGAAAAAAACTTCACAGTAAATAGGCCATACATGTTCTTAGTTGCCATGCCATGGGTTTCTCCCTGAAGATACATTTATATTATTATGTAGAACCTGAAATTAACCGCAATGCAAAGAAAGGACAAACAAAGCTTACCTGGTATGACTTCAAACCCTCTGTAGCAAGCCTGTTGTGGCTGATAGGTGTTGAGGTTGATCACTCGCTCCATCACAAACAGATCTCGGCGGAAGTTTTCAGACTGAATGGAAAATGGTAAAATTGTTACACGGGAAATACATAACAGAACTAGGACTCAAACCCAGACTTTTCAAATGCTAGTTGGACACTTTCCCTATCTAACCTAGTTAAACTGGTGTTCCCAGTCTGCACTTGCACAAAATTTAATTTAGTACTGTTGATAAAATTTAATAAAAAGCTTTTGTAAATTTAAAAAGGAAACTACATTTGCAAGTTGATATTGTGACACTGCTTCCGATGTAATGCATATAATATACATTTCTGATCAATGATATGTGAAATTTACAATAATCAATGGATACTTAAATATCAAAGTTTACATTATGGAAGTTGCAATATACTGCACCATAAATATTGCTGTGGAAAAAGTATGGAGGGTTTTAGATCATACCAGGCAAGCTAAATTTGTCCTTTCTTGTACTGCCTATAATGTATATAAAACTCAGTTTTGTAGGTCTCTGGTATTTAATTTATGCAAGTAGTAATTGATCACTGAGTGATAACAATCATACATGGTTTACAGAGTGCAAACCATGTATGACCATTACGTTGTATTCTTTTGGAAGAAGTGGACTGGTTTTTGTTATCTTAAGAGCAGACTTGATTCATATTTCTTTTACTTAATTAGAAAAATCTGTACTCAAAGAGCACATGGGATTCTCATGTTTGCATAAGGCTTACATACAAAAATTACATGTCACACCATGTGAAATCAGATTGACTGTGTAAGAATATATGATCAAACTTCACTGCATATATATTTTCATTCCTTAATCCATTGCAAACAATTCCCTCCCAAATAAGAGTACAGTCAATGGCACATTATTTGCCCATTCCATGTTTAATAGTTCTCTATGCAGGCACTCAACACACTAAAATTAATAAGCAAAAACTATTACTTACTTATTGGACTTATCATGATTTAAATCCTATAACTCTGGTAACTGACAGATGGATAGATGTCCCCATAATAAAATGCCTTTTGGTAAGCATTGAAAAAGAGTCACAAAAATTCTTACATAATAAGCCTAATTCAGATAAATAGATTTAAAACCATTGATTGTATTGTTAATTCCACAAAACAGCCATAATACATCAAATAAAATATAAACTGTCTCTTTTATAGTCCTTGAAATATACTTCATAAACTTTGTACCTATTTTCCCATATATCCTACAAATACAACACTTAACCTCTTTCTTTCTGCATTAAAAAGGTGATGTTCTGAGTTAGTTTTACAGGATAATTTGCTGCTTGGTAAAATTTTTCATTATCATTCACTTCCTAGTTTTATATTATGAAGATTCTCCCATTCTGGACATATTCTAAACAAATCTTTATTATATTTTTTAAATTGCATTTCATTTTTCCCCCAAATTGGTATCCAGCATACAAACAAAATGTAAAGTTAATTTTGAAGATTGAGCTTCCAGGATGAAAACATGGAGGTCTTCAGAAAGGGAGAAAACTAATCAGTAGGAACTAATGCTGCCTTACATTGAGTATTTTCTCTTCATCAAAGGATGACTGTTCCACAGTTATGGCAGATACCCCAGTTTCTTTACTAGCAAACACACTCTCTGATCCAGCAACAGATGAGGTGAAAGTTGCTCTGCTCTCTGCAAGCAAAAAGGGAGAAAATCTATCAGTTTATATCAAAACAAATATGGGGCAGTCATGTAAACAGGCATATTTATTCCTTATATACAGGTATCCTTTATATGCAATAAAGTTGTATATTCTTTTAAGCTGTACATGGTTTCATTTTCATAATGATCAAAAACTTTTTCATTGATTCATTTAAAACAAACTTTTCCTCCATAATTTTTCTGACTAGATGTTATACCCCATTTAATTTTTTTTTAAATAAGAGTTCATCATCATCAGTTTGGAACACACTGATATATCTTTGATATACAGTTAAAATGTACATTTGGGAGAATACCACATTTGTTAAAACTCCCAGCAGATCAAGGTCAATGCTGTTTGCTTTGACCTGCCAGTGTATTGTGTGAAGCAGATTGTGATAAATCCTATTAGCATCTGTGTGGGCATTAAATACAGGTAAATAAGCTAAAAGTCCATGGTCCATGTCAGACAGGTGTCCTCTTCACAAAGAGCAATCCGTTAAGTATTCCTTAAAATTTCTGTATAAGCAAGCATCCTTCCAATGGAAGTATTACATTAGATGGTAACACAACCTAGAGCTTTTAATGATGGGTGTATTACAAAGTAACCCATGCACCACAAATTGTTCTAAAGGGCCTTACACAGAAGAACTTGCATTGGAAACCATAGTTATGAGAAGAGAATATTCAGGGGCCATAATTGATGACATAACTATAAAAGGCACATCTAAATCCATGAGACAACACACACAACACACAGCATCAGAACATGTTAAATGGGGTCCTAAGCTATCATTGTTAATAGGATCTATTTTAAGGATATGTGAAACTGATCCAAAAGGGACAACAACTCAATTAAAACCTGGATCTGAAGAGACTATAATGAATATACTTGCTTATGAGTCCAACTGCAAACACCCTGATATGCTGTCAGTACATAATGCACTGGCAAATCTTGCTCTTTGCAGTTTATTAGGAGTAATCAACAGAACAAACAACACAGACCCTTATCTGCAGGTGCATTATGCTATGGCAGATCAGTATCTTTGTTGTTTTCAGTTTGAATCAACTTATGAGCAAGTACATACAGTACCATCAAAAGGCACAACTATATGTAATGTATGAAATTCATGTACCAAGTAACCTAGAATTATAACTATGGTTTGCAGGGCTTTGGGGGTTACAAGAAGTGTGAACATATGGAGAGATGGGCTGATGGGAGGATGGAAAAGGATTACTATCAGGTTCCTGCATCTCAATGTGGGGTCATAATTATATAATTTGTTCTTGATATTATCATTTCCCTCTGCCCAAATTCTTAGTCTCCCTGGGAATCTGGATATTGGAATCAATGTCTGATTGTGATTACCTATCCTGATAGTAACAACACTACTCTCTCGCATAATCTGTCCAGGTTCTTTTGTGATGGCTATCTGCCCAATTTCATCTCCTCCCTCTTCTGCCTCCTTCGGACTTGTTGGTCTACTGATTGTCCCCTCCTCCTCATCTCCATCATTCTGTACTGCATAAACAACAAGAAAACATAAAGTTATACAATCTAATCATTAGAGAGAAAAAAAATCTGAACTTAATGAAAACACCAAGTTGCATATGAGCAACATTTAAGCATTTATTTAGAACTGGACTGAAAAAATATTAAACAGCAATTTTAACTTGGTTTAGATGCTAAACCATTTATATAAACCAAAAAAATATCATTGTTTGTAATCACATAGATATAAACAAAAGAATACATTTATTTTTTTCCAATCCCTCCCATCAACTGCCACAATAGAAAGAGAAAATCATTCACTTGTATCTAATCCTCATGTAAATTTATTACACACAGTGGGGAAAATGAATACATGTATATACATCTACATATTTAATGCTGGCTTCATTCATATAACAAGTCCATCACCAACTGAGAAAGAGGTCAATAAAAGCAGCTTGTTTCAAAATATTGTAAAATTCTCTTTTTCTTGCTGGATTTGCAGCAGAAATAGCATTTTGCACATTTCTGATGAAAATGTCATCCAAATTTTGAATGCTGATATTATTATTGTCTGTCAGAAAAAGTGTGACTTTTCCAACTTTAATTTACACTTGAATAAACCTAAATTTCATATTAAATGTGACATAAAATAAAACAATCAGAAAAAATATTATGCATGGAAACTAAAGAGAAGTTGAATATATCTCTAAAAAGTCTCTATGAAGATAAATGTTAAGTATTTTCTTGGCTTAAAATTTTGTAATGTTTGCAAAGTTTCCACAGCATGATCACTGTGAAGACTTCCATACCAGATCTAAAAGGAATGAGCGCTGTTCAGGAAATTAATCTGAAAAGATTGCACCTGCTAAAAAAACCGAAGTTAGAATCTGGAAATTTTCTGAGCCTCACATTGGGAATTTTTACCAAGGTTAAAGAATAAAGTCAGTATTCCAAATTCATTTATTTCTGTGGTTTTCTATTTTCATACTTTTGCAAAAAGTCACATTTTCATTGGTTCTTTTATATTGCTGGATTTAGGAGCAGTCCTCCCATTTTTTGGCACATTGCTCACTTGGTCTTTACATTTGTGATTATAGCAACCACAAAATAAAAAATAAATTGGTACCTCATGAAAAAATTAAGTGTCAGTTTTGTTGGCAAAAAAATAGTTTCTTTATTTCATTTTAAATGAAACCAAAAGGTAAGACCATTCTTGTTTGCTTTTACTACTCTTTGCGTAATGTTACTTTACAATGTTTAATGACATAAATCTGGAAAGAAATGGTCAAGTAATACAGAATATATTCCTGTTTTAATTACTAGCATTCAATAATTCATTTTTCAAAAATAAAATAAATACAACATTCATTAAGATCAGCAAGGCACAATCATTGGTGCACCAATGCTGTGAAATGACAGTAACAAAAAACAGCATGCAAGCGAGCTAGAGCAGAAGGTAGACATTTTTAGTAAATCTTTACAGAATTTTTGCCCCAGCATGAGAGTTTTTAACTATGAAGGCTTAAAATCAGATTTTAAATATGAGACATTTTTAAACACACGTATCTTAAAAGAAAAAAAGCAGAAGCATAAGGACAGTGCAATAGGGAGAAATAAAGTCTTCATTTAGCCCCAGCACATGAGTTTACAATTACAAAGGTTTAAAAACAAATTTTAAATATTAAACATTTTTAAGGTGACACACAGATTACAAAATAACGGAAATAAAGAGCAGATATTAAAATGATGTATTTCATGGTGACATTATATTTTAAATAATGACAATGAAATTTAAATAGTGATGTTAAAAGATAGAACTAGATACAGTAAATTTATTTACTGTAAGCAAGCATTAGTTTGTTAATCATAAAATCTTGATCTCTATTAAGAAAGAAGTAACATAATAGATGCATTTCTAAAATACCCTTTGAAGTTTCTACTGATTTCTTCCTCCCAGATGTGTGACCTGTTTAGATCAGTGAAATTCAATCTTTGTATTACAATTATAAAAAGAATTCAAGCCATAAAGGCACATAGAACAAAACAAGAAATTAGAATGGTACCATTCAATCAGTTATTATTGATGGCATCTATATGTACTGTAATTCATGTAAGTTTTCATACCCTCTAATAATCCATATATTATCTATTCATTAATATCATAATTAATTAATTATATCATAATTTCTTGTAAATCTCTCCATCTTGTGAGCGATGATTGATCATAACACAGGCAAGGGGAGTACAATTTTGGTTAACAGTTAGGAAATGGAAAGTGAAATACTAGCAACTTTCACTGATACATGAGAATTAGGGGCCCCAGGTGGCCGAGTGGTCTAAAGCGCTCGCCTTTACCAATCACTGCTATCTCACTTCTGTTTGTGTGGGTTTGAGTCTCAGGCTTGGCCAATGGGAGTGTGTGAGAAAGCTTACCAGTAGCTTCCTGTGGGTCAGTCATTCTTACTGGGATTTTCCCAGGTTCTTCCTCCACCAGTTATACTGGCTGCCATGTATAGCCTATCATGCACTGAAAAATGGCATAAAAACCAAGACAACAAGAACAGCTACATCACACAAATTATCTCCATTGTTCTACAGAAATATTCATCTATATTAATATTCATGGATAATGCATCTGAAGACTAGATTTCAAATCACAAACTGGAGAGAGACTTGAAGTATAAATTAAGCTGACATGCAGTACTCATAATCTTGTTTACCAAGAAAGAACACTTCAGTGGCCTAAGTGGTTTGAGCATCCACCTCAGATGTGGGAGGTTGCTAGTTCAAACCCTGGCCGAGTCATATGAAAGACTTATAAAAAAAATGGTACTAGCAGCTGCCTCTCTAGGCGTTCAGCATTAACAGGTTAGTGTTAGGACTGGTCTGCCTGGTGTCAGGATAATGTGACTGGGTGCGACATGTTACTACATGTGTGCAGCATGATGCCCCAGTGCTAGACATCACTATAAATTGTCACAATGCAGAGATCGTAGCGATATGACTGAAAAATTGTTAAAGCTACATTAAATACCAAGTCACATGCGCATACACTGTACCAGGAAAGCTGGAGTTACTTCCCTTCTAAGATCAATGCATGTGAATTCAGTGCAAGCAAGAGCTAATGAACCAAAGGTTATAATTATACTCATAAACCTATGGAACCCATCATATCTTTGTACTGGTTAATTCCACAAGACTGCAATTTTAAATGATTCTATACAACTCGTTGTTGATACTACATGCATTGAGTATAACCTATATCATTTGTACTAATGAAAACAGTAGCAACATGCAGAAGGTCAACAGTCATAGAACACCACATTTGTATAAAAAAGCAAACAATCAACCGAAAAGGAAAGAGAAAGGATAAAAAAAATTTGTATTTTTATTAAAATGTGTAACTTATTTTCTAATGTATTCCTGAAAAGTTTGAAGAACAATCTTTAAATCAGTCAAAAGCAAAAATGTAGCAGTTGTCTATGGTGTGCAGTTTTGCCAAGAAATGAGACTGACCCTACATATGGATGTTATTGTGATGTCAGTGGATTACATGGATTGGAATCTGCTGTAGACAATTATTCTGTTAATTTAGTTTGTGTCTTCCTGCCAAATTAAGGACCATAAATTTCTCAACAGTTGTCTAAATAAATCCAGCTTGCTACTGAGTGAGGACTTAATAAGGTGTTCACAGTAGCACTTGCAGACTTGGTGTGACAGTCAAATGACTTTTTTCACATCTGAATAAATCAAGACATATCACATTTATGATGATAACACTAACAATGAATTACAAAATACAATTAAATCAAATATTTTCTGACAAGACTTCTTTAATTGGTATGTATGTATGCATATATGTATGTATGTATGTGCATACATACATACGTATGTATGTGTGGTCCAAGGTTGACATTGCCCCACTCCTCCAGAAATGCCCCATACGGCTTGTGTTTCTGATCGCCTCAGTCAACTAAAATCCAGCTCCTGGCCTTCATGAGTGGCTTAGCTTCTAAGTCTGGCGGACCATGTTTCCACTAACAGGAGAATGGGTAAAGGCGGGCCACCGGCGCCTTAAAACCAGTCGCTTCGGGTAGATGGGGCTCGTAAACCTTGGATGGTAGCTCATCTAGGAGAAGGTAAACTCTGATCCCAAACCTCCGCTGCCTTGCGGCTATACCCACTCATGGGAAAGGATAAGGGAGTAAACCCCGACAGAGAATCCAGAGACGGAGTCCCTAAGGTGGTCTGACATTGACTCCAATGTCATTCTGGCAACTCCTGCGATGCCGTTGGTGCCAAGTTGTATCGGCATTCATCGTTCCCTTGGGAACACCAGCTGCGTAGAGAGGGGGGATCTGCTGCATGGGCAACAGCTGATTCTCCATACTACACTGCCCAGGCTTCGTAGCTCCACTAGAGAGGACACTCCAGCTTCGTCATAAGGTGCCGGCACAACATGGGAAGCAGCAGTTTACCGGTTCTAAGCAATAGCTCGATTGGCGTAGAGCTTGGCGCCAGGGGTTGCTTCCGATGGTGGGAGAGACCGCCGTGTCTCATTGGCCAGTTACCGCCCGCCTCAAGCTGGGCAGCCCCCAGTCAGTAAGGTGCTGTCCCGCCATGGCCTGCCTGCTTCACTAGGTGCATGGAGCTTAGAGAACTATCTCGACAAGCAGGCCACAAACTCTGCACCAAGCAAGACTCAAAGAAGAAAAAAGGAGACTCCAGCTCTTCATTTCGCAAGCTGGAACATCAGGACCTTGTGTCCTGGACTCACTGATGACCTGCAGCAGATCGGCAACGCATGGAAGACTGCCATAATTGACAGGGAACTCTCCCGACTGAATGTCGACATTGCCTGCCTTCAGGAGACCAGACTGGCTGACAGCGGCACCATCAGGGAAGCCAACTACACCTTCTTTTGGCAAGGAAAGTCCTTGGATGAACCTAGGCAGCACGGTGTCGGCTTCGCCGTAAAGAACACACTCATCGCCTTCATTGAGCCTCCATCATCAGGCACTGAGAGGATCCTTGCCCTCCAGCTGTCAACATCCTCAGGCCCAGTCAACATCTTGAGTGCGTATGCCCCAACCCTCTGCTCCACCCTAGAGGAGAAAGACCAGTTCTATGAGGCTCTGGATCAAGCAATATCCAGTATACCCAACATTGAAGGCCTCTACCTACTAAGAGACTTCAATGCTAGAGTGGGAGCTGACCATGAGGCCTGGCCCACCTGTCTCGGCTCTCATGGAAGGGGCAAGATCAATTAGAATGGTCAGCGACTGTTGGAGATGTACTGTTCCCACAGCCTATGTGTGACCAACACCTACTTCAAATGCAAGGAAATCCACCAGGTGTCATGGAGACACCCACGTTCCCGCCACTGGCACCAGCTAGACCTCGTCATCACAAGGCATGCAGAACTGGTCAGTGTCCTCCTCACCCACAGCTACCACAGCGCCGACTGCAACACGGACCACTCCCTCGTGGCCAGCAAGGTACGAATAATACCCAAGAAGCTGCACCATGCCAAGAAGAAGGGTCGCTCACGTATCAACACCTGCTGTGCAAGCAACCCAGAGAAGATACAGTAGTTCATCAGCAAGTTGCAGGGGGCTCTCACCAAAGAGACACATGATGACACCATCGACTCCAAGTGGTCCCACCTCCGAGACTATGTGGACAATTCAGCCATTACTGCCTACAGGAAGAAGGAGTGCAAAAATACTGACTGGTATGAGGCCAACTGGGAGGCAATGGAGCCCGTGACTGAGGCAAAGAGGAAAGCCCTTCTGGCTTACAAGGCTGCTCCTAGCCCTAGTACACTGCAAGCCCACAGGACTGCCAGGAACAACGCCCAGCGGACCGTCCGCCTATGCGCCAACACCTATTAGCTGAACCTCTGCACTAGCATACAGACAGCTGCAGACACTGGGTATGCAAGAGGCATGTACGAGGGTATCAAGAAGGCGACAGGTCCCCCATCCTTCAAGACTGCCCCCCTCAAGTCCAAGATGGTCGTAGTCATCACAGACCAGGGGAAACAGCTGCAGCGCTGGGTTGAGCACTATCTTGAGCTGTATGCAACCCAAAATGTTGTCACTGACACCGCCCTGAACGCCATCCCAGACCTGCCAGTCATGGAGGAACTAGACAAACAGCCCTCCCTGGAAGAGCTCAGAAAAGCCATCAACTGTCTCGCTTGTGGGAAGGCCCCTGGAAGCGATGGCATCCCACCTGAAGTCCTCAAGAGCAGGAAACCAGCACTACTCCAGCCCTTGCACGAACTCCTCTGCCTCTGCTGGGAACAGGGACACATCCCCCAGGACATGCGAGATGCCAACATTGTCACTTTGTACAAGAACAAAGGAGACCGCAGCGACTGCAACAACTACTGGGGCGTCTCCCTCCTCAGCATTGTCGGAAAGGCTTTCGCACGTGTCGCCCTGGTGCGTTTGCAGACCCTAGCCTCCCGCATCTACCCAGAATCCTAGTGTGGCTTCCGAGCCAGCCGGTCAACTGTAGACATGATCTTCTCACTACGCCAGCTGCAGGAGAAGTGTCGTGAGCAGCAGATGCCCCTCTACATCGCCTTCACAGACCTGACAAAGGCATCTAACCTGGTCAGCCGGAGCGGACTCTTCAGGCTCTTGGAGAAGATTGGCTGCCCTCCATGACTGCTCGCTGTCGTCACATCGTTCCACGAGAACATGCAAAGCACAGTGTGCTTCAATGATGCAACATCAGAGGCCTTCCCAGTCAGCAGTGGAGTGAAGCAGGGCTGTGTCTTTGTGCCGACGCTCTTTGCCATCTTTTTCTCCATGCTCCTCTCTAGTATGCCTTCAAGGACTGCAGCAAGGGAGTGTACATCCACACCAGGGCTAACGGCAAGCTGTTCAACATCGCTTGTCTCCGTGCAAAGACCAAAGTCACAGAGGTTCTCATCTGTGAATTGCTCTTCACCGATGATGCAGCCTTGACATCACATATGGAAGATGGACTTCAGCAGCTGGTATGTCGCCTCTCCCACGCCTGCAAGGAGTTTGGACTGACCATCAGTTTGAAGAAGACAAATGTCATGGCACAGGATGCAGACTGCATTCCCAAGGACCTGCTATACGGCAAGCTAGCAGAAGGCGCACGACTGACTGGATGGCCACGTCTGCGTTACAAAGATGCCTGCAAGAAGGACATGAAGATGGCCAACATCAACATCAACAACTGGGAGAGCTGTGCTAATGACCGCTCCACCTGGCGCCTTTCTGTCAAACAGGGCATTCAGAAAGCCGAGGAAACAAGAAACACAAACCTCACTACAAAGAGAGCCAGAAGGAAGGCGAAACAACAACAGCCTCAACAAGCATCAACGTTCACCTGCAGCAAGCGCAACAGAGACTGTCACTCTAGGGTCGGACTCTTCAGCCACTCGTGAAGGTGCAGATAGGACACCCAACTGGAAGCTACACCATCGTCTCCTGAAGATGGACGGATACAGACGATGACGACATATGCATGTATGTATGCATGCATGTACGAATGTGTGTGTATTTG
Organism: Megalonaias nervosa; assembly: GCA_016617855.1. Lineage (NCBI taxonomy): Eukaryota > Metazoa > Mollusca > Bivalvia > Unionida > Unionidae > Megalonaias > Megalonaias nervosa. The sequence goes on from JAECUM010001786.1 coordinate 60,711, forward strand.
TCTGTATTTCTGTATGTATGTATGTATCTATTCTTGTTTAATGGCACATAAGCACAATAATGGTCATAGGGTCTGGTTGATGTTCACTTTTCAGGAGGTATGCATGAGTCAGGTATGTACATCCGATATAATACCATGACCTCGTCTATGTGATTTATTCTATATGAAGGATGTAACTTTCCAATGAGGCTTTGATGTTCTGAAGCTTGTCTGTGGAGTTTTCATAATTTACCAAGTATGAAGAACATACAGATTTATATAATATCTTTTATTCCAAAATGGGTTACTGCAGGGCAGCATTGGCTGCTTTTTCTGCCCTTTCATTACCCTTAATACCAACATGATCAGGTAGCCCTCAGTACCAAATACTTTGTCCAGATTGCATAAGCATGTCACGTCCTGCAAAATTTGTAATATTAATAGCTTCTTAAATTTCAGGTTTTAATTTCAGTGTGGAAAAGGAACCTGAATGGATGCCAAAATCTGTGTTTTGGGAGGTGTCAATATAGTTCAATGCTTTAAGAATGGCTGTAATTTTAGCGGTGAAAATGGAGGTTTTATCTGGTAATTGGCTCAAGATGGTGCCAAGCTTGTCTCCATTTTTTGAACCATTGCATACAGGAAGATATATCCATGATGGAAGGCTTTGATTTCATTGAATTGGCTCTTGAAAACTGAGATGTGCTGAGGACTTTTTAGTTTACAAATATCAATTATTATTTTGGTAGGTTTTGGTAACTGGCTGGCAAATAAGGTGAATTGGTTTTGTGGCCATACAGTTCAGACGGAAATGAAACAGTGAACAGGAAATGACCTTCTACACATGTTTACTGGCAATGGAGTGAGGTTCTCTGCAGTCATTACCACATGTTGAGACTGTACCAGACTACATTAGGTAGCTAATTCTAACCTACTCACCACAAAACAGTGGAGCCTCCTTGTGTTCTTGAGTATCTGGGAATTGTACTGGACACTATTAAGATGGAAGCCCATTTACCAAAAGGAAATATTAGACAGGATCACAGCCACTATTTAACAGCATTAACATAGTGAAAAGTGTACAAAGAGACAGCTCATAGTGAAAAGTATACAAAGAGAGAGCTCTTGATCTTACAGGGACAAATTAATTTTGCATCTAGGATTAATACGTGAGGCAGAACATTTGTTTATGTTTCCTATCGGCTAAGTCACTCAAAGAACTATATCATTATGTGTATCCAGATACAGACTGGAGTCTTGAATTGGAAATGTAGCATTCCCTTCTTCAGAAATGGAATGGTATATCCTTCTTCCTTGTGAATGAACTTTACATTTATTACTGATACTGAATGTTATATTGAAGCATCTTTCATTCATGACTTTGGTGCCCACTTTCAAAAGAACTGGTTTGAAAGTAAATGGCCTAATGGTAATTCCATTCATGATAAAAAATCACCCAGGGTTTTCTTAAACTATACCCAATTGTTGCTGCTGCTGTGCTCTTGGGTGGTAAATGGACCTCCAGAAAAATGCTCTTTAACTGTAATGACCAGGCTATAATTAACAATAATTAATTATTGATTATAATTTAAAAACACACCCTCTTATTATGAGATTCATGTGGAAACTCAAACTATGTGTTATGTATTACAGCCATGTTGTCTCTGCATGATACTTGCCAGGTGTAAAAAGCTGCATTGCTCAGTCTTTATCTCACTTTCAATGGAGAAGATTTTGCTAGCTTGCACTAGAATAAAATGGTCCCAGAAACATGCCCCAGATTGTAAGAGATTCTGTATTAACAGACATCATCAGCCATCTCTGAGATGCCGCCATCAGCCCTTTAACACAGATGTCTTACCAATTTGGCCTGCAGCATTTTTTCTTGATTTCATGGTAATGGCTGGCAAACACCTAGGGATCTGGACTTCCTCAGATTTCAGGACATACTTTTCTTCAGTATGCAGCACATAGTAATGTGGTACAGAAGTTAAAATACATTACAATTAAACTTAACTTGTGTGGAATTTATTTTGCATATTTACCAAGTGGATTTAAATCCACTTGTACAGGCTGATGGATGTCAGTGCTTTAGTTTGTTCACCATTTTACTAGGAATTAAACATTTTAAACCTGATCTTCAAAGAGCAAATCTTCCTCTAACTTTTCCGAACCCGAAACAGTTGTGCTTCTTCTTCCACCCAGGAACTTTTTCACAGCACATGGTTCTTCTGATGGAAGTGGTGACCTGCACTGCATCTGTTGGCTTTCTTTGGTGTGGAGATTTTACTGTTTCTACTGGAAAGTTTGATACTACACTCTATTTATGTCTTTAGAACATCTCTGTTGCTGCTAATCACATTACACTGAAACTCTGATTCTCAAAAACTGATCCTTGCTACAAAAGAATTACTTTGTATTCTTACAGGACAAACAATTCTATGTCCTTATTCATCTCTGGTGAAATTTCTCAAAGTGCCTAAAAGAATGGGTGCTTTCTAATGGATCCATAGTTTGTGGATGTCAAACCATGATTGTTCATACATACTTTACACAATTCTTTGCAAAATCATCATATGGATCAAAACTTGTATAGTGGACACCCCTTTTTAACTGGCACTGCCACTGCAGCCACTGCTGCCCACAAGGAAAACCGCTGATCAGATTTTAGGGTGGTGGTCTTCAGACCGTTATTCAACACACATTCAATGTACCAGGACATCTGTTGTTCCTAGGTAAATTTCTAGTGTATTTCATTCTCTCTGCATTCTGAACTATGCTTTTCTCATGTGCATCATGTGACTGTATCCATGCTATTTTAAACAGTAACATATATGCTATAGTTCCTCAGCCAGTTGCACCAGGCTGTACTATGTTTTCCTTAGTCTATTTATATCTTGTAGTTTTGTTGCATCCTTACATGGTTGTCAGATGTACCTAATCTGGTGACTGTGTGCAATAGTTACTCCCAGTATATGCTAAAGTTGTAAATAAGATGTATATATCATGTGTATACCAGATAAATAAATATTTTAGATATGATTTCTTTGACTTGGATATTGTGTAAAGACAGTGATGATTTGGGAATAGATAATGTATTTTGTTGCTTCTAAGTGAAGATGAATTCAAATGCAAAATGGTGTAATGAAAATTGGTTCTGTGTGGAAAAGGTCTGGTATTTGGGTGTGAAGATAGTAGATGCAGGATTTGATGGATCAGAGGACAGTTTGGTAGAATATTGAGTATATTGAAAAGCCAATCTGACTTGTCTGAATTAAAGGACATTTTGGTAGTATAATAAATTAAAGGACCCAGTCAGATTTGTCTGAATTAAAGGACATTTTGGTAGTATATTGACAAGCCAGTCAAGTTTGTCTGAATTAATGGACTTTTTGGTAGTATAATGAAAAGCCAGTCAGGTTTGTCTGAATTAATGGACAGTTTGGTAGTATACTGGAAAGCCAGTCAGGTTTGTCTGAATTAATGGACAGTTTGGTAGTATACTGGAAAGCCAGTCAGGTTTGTCTGAATTAATGGACAGTTTGGTAGTATAATGAGAAGCCAGTCAGGTTTGTCTGAATTAATGGACAGTTTGGTAGTATAATGAAAAGCCAGTCAGGTTTGTCTGAATTAATGGACAGTTTGGTAGTATAATGAAAAGCCAGTCAGGTTTGTCTGAATTAATGGACAGTTTGGTAGTATAATGAAAAGCCAGTCAGGTTTGTCTGAATTAATGGACAGTTTGGTAGTATACTGGAAAGCCAGTCAGGTTTGTCTGAATTAATGGACAGTTTGGTAGTATACTGGAAAGCCAGTCTGGCTTATCTGAAACAAAGTGATGGTTTTATTTCTTTCAACATAGAGGATTTCCAAAGTGAAAGCTGTAAATGCTCCCATAAAAGGTCAGAGTCACTGACTGTGTACTGGATGAAGCATGTGTAGGTAAGATTTACAACTTGATACAGATGGACCAATGGAAATGGTGGTCTAGATAGGCATGTCCTTACATGCCAATGAAGAACTTCTGCATGAAAAATTGTTAGTACTATAAATAAAGAATTCTGGTTGCATTTCTGGTGTTTGTTTTTCTATTTTGTTCATAAAACTATGACAGAATGTTAATTGTGTACATGTAATCCCATAGGTGATAATTTGTCTATGAATGTAACCCAGTTATAATATCAATATTGTTTCATTATATAAAACAGAATGTATCACTGTAATAATATAAATCTATTCATATTATCTTACAACTCAAAATCTTAAAGATAACCCATATTTACATTCAAAAATACCTAAAGTGATCTCAACATTATAACTTCAAATATAGTGATGATTTCCTAAATATGTAATGGAGCAAAATAACTAAGACTGGTTTAGGAATTTAACTATAATTGCACTGCAATTATAGGTATAAAGACAGAATCAGCTATGTCCAAAATGAGGTTATCATGGAAAAATACGCTACTGAATAAAGCTGAGACCACAAGTACCTGTGAAAGGTGCATATTGGAGATGTTGACCACTTTATCATAAATAAATTTAAACCCAGTTTAGTTTAACAGAAAAGGGAAAACAAAGATAATAACCTGCATAGATGTTTATAAACACTTTATATCACACAAGTTAATCCACTTTAGTGAGAATAGGAACTGATACACATGACTGCATTGTCTCCCTTTGTACACCCTCTAGTACTGAATATAAAAGAAGTCTGTAGGACTCACGGTACTAATTCAGTTCCCATAGTAAACCTATGCAAACACCATGATATTAAAAATTCAATAACTTAACATTTCTGAGTGCCCATGATCAAACCTATATTTATCAGTATAGATGAAACCTGGATGTCAGCTTCTCTGTAAAGGAAAGGATATGAGCCGCGGCATTTTCTGGACCTGCATGTGTTTGAAACATGTGCTTTCAATTCTGCACCAAAGAGTCAGGTGCTAATTTTGGTAATGAGTGTTCCAAACTCAAGACTGTTAAAGGACTGGAATTCTATCAATAAAACTATGTCTCTATTTTTTTCACTTACAACTAGGATAAACTCTCAAAAGATTCTTTTTCCTAAAACATAACTTACATTATTAACCAAACCTGGCCAGCCAAACCCATATATACTCTATTTAATGTTCACCCATTTCCAGGCTGGTTCCTATTTTTCCATACCATTAGTACTGTGTGTCCTGTAATCACATTTTGGCTCAGTGTAATGCAGATGATGAATGATTTTACAGTTATCAAAGTGGTGATTCATTAATTTAATTTCACATACTCTCTCAACACAAATGGTTGTTTTTATTTTCTCATTATCTTTAACAAGCTTATGGCTTACATTTTTGTTTAGGGAACTGCATGATCATGAGATATGGAGCATGTCCATTATTTTGACTGCTACTTGCTGACAACACCCTGAGCTAATATGTAGGGTTATCAAACCTGTTTCACAACCAGACACTTGGCTACTCAATCACCAGTTTTGAAGTAGAAGTAAAACTTTCCTTAATTTACATTCCAACTTGAACATTTATATATTTTTAGCAATTCTGAACAAAAGTCGTTGCTGTCTGGCCATTTTTTGTACTATTTAAAATTATTACAGATTTTGAACATATGGTGTCTGGAAAATTACTGATTTAGGTCATCTAGGTTAATTATGTTAGTCATGAATTACTCATAATTGCCACTATGAGTTGCACAGTGGTGTAGAGCATTAACTTGAAGCTGCAGACTGCTCTCAATAGATGAATGAAGGGTTTAAAGGTAATGCAATTAGTGTCAAACATTGCAGTCATCAGAGACTGGATGGTACTCTTGTTCAAACTTCCGAGAAGATTGTGTTGAATTTTTCTAAGAACTGAAAATGATCTTTCTGCATCTGCACTGCCATGAGGGGGTGTATAACATGCAGTGGCCACACTAGTTATGTCAAATTTTCCTTGAAGAAAGCACCACACTTTGTACTGCTCCCTAATTTTATCATTCCAACTACAGAAATACATATTTTTTTTCTTTTTATGAAAACCTGGCGGGAGTAAAATCCAGCTTCATAGAAGCTTTTCCACTGATCATAGCTAAAATCATTCCAAACAAGATTACCCCAACAGTCTCATGCAAGGCAATTAAGTGTAATAGCTATTATTTCTTCAAAACACATTTTTTATTTAAAAACGATTCAAACAGATTGGGTTGTTGCACTTTGTGTATTTTACCCATGCAAATGCTCAAAATTACAAGTGACACAAATCACCCTTACTACTGTTAATCAGTAAGGTAACCTGTAGAATGGTGGTTGTTTAAAAGAATAAAAAAAATAAAAATAGTTTCTGCACAACAGTATCATTCTACATAACATCCCTCAACCAAACTTTGTGAATGGCTTACATCTGTGGTAAGGAAAAAGTCTAGAAACGTTTCTATAAGACTGAATATTAGTGGCTATCAGAACTGATGTTCTGCAATATATTTAATGTGGAAGGGGACTATGAAGATCAGAGGAACTGAGAATTAAAAAATGTATTTTTCAGACAGTGGAAAGGTTAACAGGCAGCATACTGAACTAAGGTCATTTTGATGGCTATGCACTTGGTGGACTTCATTTTAATTTTTTTTTTCTTTTTCCACAGGAAATGAATTTCTAGGAATATATATATATATATATATATAGAGAGAGAGAGAGAGAGAGAGAGAGAGAGAGAGAGAGAGAGAGAGAGAGAGATTAGAAAGAATATAGTAACTTTTAAGAATAAACTACACATCCAAAAAGAAAGAAGGGTGCAACTGCTGGATTACTCATAACTACTATAATAAAAACCTTGCAAATACTGGGTATGTATTGGTCATTAAAAATACAGTCAGCATTTCATGAAGCAAAGGCAGCAACTATATAAATATATTTATTCAAACTGTATATCCCATACACAATGGTCATACATTACCTTTCCTTTCCTTCTCAATTTGTTCATAAGTGTCATACATATCCCACGTTGTTGCATTAATTCCAACTTCCTGCAAATAATTTAAATAAAACTAAAACCATAGGTTTTTACTGACTATGAAACTAGTTTCATATTGTGACAACTATTTCAAAACTGTTCAACCTCCAAGTTGTTAACAGTTTTAATGAGATTATCTAGTTTCTATATTTAATGATAATGAGATAAACTGCAAAATTTAAAGATAAGTAAGAAAGGAAACAATAAATAAAATTCTTCACAACTTAAGTAGCATGTTCAGAGATCTGCATTTGTAATAACGCTGCAAATGACACAAATGCTAAATTAATCTTAATGTATACTGCTACAATGTGCTTGATAAAGAACTTACTATACTTAAAATCTGTCTTGTCTTGTATGTATCCACCACTGAAACTTACTGCCTGTCTATCAGCCCAAAGTTAGTTAAAATTATGCTGGGCCAATAGAACTGAAAAGTTGTGGGTCCTGCAGACAACTACAACTTCTCAATGCAACTATCATGTTCATAATTTTGCTTTAAGCGAATGTGATATTCAGCTATTTCATCTAATATATTTAGCACACCCAAGAGGCTGTTACTCAAGAATGAACAAGCCAAGACAGCTGATTGATTAAGAACAATCACATCTGTCAAACCTGGTCAAATTCTGTTAGTGCTTTTGTATAAGTCCATTAAAGGTTTTTCTATTTTTAGAAATGGTAGTCATATTTAAAGGCAGGTTGGTATCATTTATATAAATTTCAAACACCTTTAGACCATGCTACTTTCTGTCAAATTTGGTCAAATTCTGTTCAGTCATTTTTAAAGAACTTCAGTCTATAAAGGTCTCTCAGTTTTCAATAATGCAGCCATATTTGATCATGGATCAGCACCAGTTGTATAAATTTTAAAGTCCTCAGTCAGAATACTTTCTGTCAAGTTTGGTCAAACTATCATCAGTGGTTCTGGAACAGTCATTTAAAAGTTTATCTGTTTTTAGTAATGGTGGTCATATTTGACAGCCAATAGGCATAATTTGTACAAATCTGAAAGGTCTTAATGCTAGTATGTTTTGCCATTATTGGTCAAATTCTGTTCAGCGCTTTATGAGAAGTCATTTAAAAGTTTCCTATTTTTAGTAATGGCAGCCATATTTGATGGTGGTCTGGCATCATTTGTAATAAGAGTCCCTTCAAGGGACTGTCACTCAACTGGCTGAAAAGATTTCCAGGAATCAAAGATAAGACTGGTTTTCTTGTTAACAGCTGAGTGTTAAAACCATCCTTGATGTTCTTGAGCAGTAACAAGATTTTCAAAATATGGTGGCCATATTCAATGTTAGATTTGTACCATTTTCACTTAAGACCATGTAGACACCATATAAAGTCTTTTAGTGGAAACTTCATGTCATTATGGCCATTCATTAAGGAGGAGTAGATATAATACAATTTTCAAGACTGCTAGTTGTGGACATACTGGATGTTAGATTGGCATCATTTCTTTAGGACCAACTAAACACATAAGAAGTTTTCTGGTGAAAACCCCATGTCAATAAGACTTTCCCATCAAGAAAAAAATGTTTACCAAAATTCAAGATGGCTGTTGTGGTTGCCATGTTAAATATCAGATTTGGCACCCTTTCAATTTATGTCAAAACTAGACATCATAAGAGGTCCTTTGGTGAAAACTCTATGTTGATATAAGCATCCATGCATGAATAACAATAACAGAATTTTCAAAAAGGCGACAACAGCTGCCATACTGAAGGTCAGACTAACATTGTTCTCATTTAGGACCAACTAGATAGCATAAAAAGTATTCAGGTGAAAAATCCCATGTCAATATGACTTTTTTTGTTCAGCAGTAGCAATAAGATTTTCAAGATGGCTGCCACAGTGGTCATACTAGCAGTCAGAATGGCATCATTTGATTTAGGGCTATCATAAGAAGTCCTATGGTGAAAACCCTATCTTGCAATATAACTATCCATTCAGGAGGAGGAAGGTTTTCAATACAACCATCATGGTGGCCATATCAGATGTAAGATTGTGTTCATTTTCATTAAGGACCAACTAGATATAATAAAAAGTCTTTTGTTGAAAACTTCACATTGATATGACCATCCATTCTGGGGGAGTACCAATTAAAAAAAATTTAAAGATGCCCATAAGTTTTCAATTAATTTTGAACAATGCATCCAACTAAAAATATGAAAAATCTCCTTAAAAACCACACAGTAACTTACATTATATCCTATCTTGGTTGTCTGAACAAGTTTAAATTTGGGTGGCTCATTGAATGTGTTCATCCCTCGTTCTGCATACCTGTCATTTCCTGCTTTGTTCTTCACAATCTGTGAGCATCAGAAAACAAGAATATTGTAAATGATGTCAAATTACATCAAAACAGGAAAGATTTGATCTTGTTAATAACTGCTATAAATGATATGAATTTTGCTGAACTTTTTTTAATACTCTGGATGACCGCTATTGATTCAACTGTGTCAATAGCATGAAAAAAATTGTGTGACAATAAATGGGAAGCAGCCAGCTACACTTTCTTGATGTATAGGACTTAAATCTTACATTGAATTTAGGACAATTTAATTATTTCCTTTTCAGATCATTGGTTTTCCTTGATTAAAATTATAAAGAACCTAAAATACTTATAATGAACCTTAATAATTCCCACCCAAACCTACAAGCTAAAGCATTTCAACACTTGTACATAGCTGGGCTGACTCATGACATCTGAAACAATGTCTCTTTCTTAAGAGAAATGTGAATGAAAATTATATAAATTTCCTTATCAAATAGTGTATTTTGATCTCTATAGTATATACACAACTCTGCACCATGTAGAGTTCATATTTGTTGTTACAAAATGCAGTGCCAGATCAGGGTCTATGCTATTCCCTCAAAACCATGAGTAGCCCAAACAGCAGAGATCCTAAACTATAAGTGCATTATGCATGGTAGATTTTGATCCATGCTCTTCCTGCTCAGCAGTCCTGTCAACCCTTACAATTTGACCATAAATCCTGTTGAAATAACCTTTAAATTAAAGACTTACAAAAAACATTATAAAAATATGATCATTGTGATCTAATCTGTATATTGGCTTGTCAGTGTTTGATCTGGATCAAGGGTTCATATTAAATTCAGTGGAGTTGGTCAGGGGACCTCGGACACTATAAACTGCATATAGTTTTCATGTAAAATATTGGCATGATCAAGCTGTTGTTTATAGCATTTTCTAGAAATTATGTCCAAGAAATAAAAATATGTCCAAGGCAAAAGGGACAGTAAGTCTCTTAAAAAGCTTAAACAATCAGCTCAGATGTATAAAAAGAAATGTTCAGATTCTTTGAAAATAAAAGAGCAGGATGGCAACACTTGTTTAATGGACATCGTGTCATGCTGATTTGAGTAAGTCTCATGGCAGGAAAGATGACTGCCATTACAATGAAATGTTGATTTGAATGTGCCAAATGGCAGGATAGATGATTGCCTTCACAACCTGAAACTAAAAAAACATACCCCAAAGATTATATTTGAGTTGAGAGACAGCAATAAACCACTAAACTTCATTGGGTTTGCAACTGTAGTTTCTAAACCTGTACTTGATAAGGTCAAAGTGTTTTAAGTCAAACATAATGTATTCACTAAATCAGTCTCAGATCACATTTATGTACTTTTTAAATGCACAATGTTCAAGTTAACAATATTAGTACATGAAATTTTGCTACACCTTACTGAAAATTGGTTTAAGTTATAGAAAAATATTCTCTGATTGAGAAGGTCTTATTAGGGTTGGCATATGTGAGATACATGAGAAAATAAGGTACATTAAAACATAATATGATCCAACCTCCAGGTATCTTTCATTACTGGCTTTTACTGCTGCAGCTTCATCTGATTCTGTGGAAATGCAGACAGCAGGCATATCAAGTAGCCATATTGTATCTGTTTCTATCAAGGTCATCTCAACCATCTTTTCAAGGTCAGCATCTGTCAGTTCTTCCTTAATGTCCTCTCTCTTGTGACGAATTTCTTAATGTAAATAAATAGTTTCTTTATGTTAAGGGCTGTTCCATTTAAACATAAATGCTGCCCTGGGAAGGCATGTTATGAAAAATTACCAGGGTACTCTGGTTACTCAAATAGTTCATATGAAAATGAAAAAATAATTCAAATTACATCTATGGGAGACTACTCCACATAGAAAGTGCTTTCAGTGGGTTCCATGTAAATTTTATTGGAACAGTTCTACAGAAGGACTTTATTCACTTGACATTTTCTATTCCCAATTTGTTTTGATATTTGTTATTCTGACTTACATAATACTTTTGCATACATGAACTCTCTTCATCAGTCATATCCTGACATGCATTTTAGTTTTTACAGTCTTGGTTTCACTCTAGAGTTTCTCTAAATAAAATTGGCATCTGCTGATGTCACCACTGCAACGTTCAAATACTGCAGGCACAAAATTCCATCTTAAGCACCAATAATGAGAAGCTTCATTCTAATTATTTTGACTTTCTGAACTCACATATTTTGTTTAGCAGAACATACCAAAATCAACGATACATGATCAGTAAAGAAGTAACTACACAAAACAAATGGGAATTTTTCAAGACTCTATACTAGTAACAGCTAGAAAGCCACATGAATTTCATAAAGTACTTTGATACATATGAAGCTAAAAACTTCAAGAAAAACTCAGTCATCATTTAGACTTTGTGTAATGACATACCTAATTAAAGAACAAGAAGTGAATATGACCAGGAGTTAGCACTTTTCTGGATGTGCAGAATTCGGAATATTAATTTTTGTAAGGGTGGAACTTGATTTCCGACTCAATGGTCCCTCTCTTATTCTCTTGTCCCTATAAAACATAATTTACCTTATTGTCCAAAACATGGACCAATAGCTGTCTGATGCTGTGTTGATGCAATATTGGCAGCAAGTACCAAGTCTGCATGTTGTGGTTAGTTATCTAAGGTTGGTTGTTTTCTATGGGTTCTTCAGTTTTCTTCCATTTCAAAGAGCACATTAAGCTATGATCTTGACTTAAAATATTTAAAATGAACTTTCTGAAACCATACAACTATTTATATGAGGAAGGAAAATTATGCAAGGTGTTGCCCTTTTCCCTGACAACTTCAGAGCATAGACAACTTTAAAGGGTGAATCTGTTTAAATGAAGATATTTCTGATAGTGATGATGACCACAATAATTATTGTTTTTACAATGATAATAATTAGAATAAATAAAAATTGATGATGATGATAATCCAGTACAAATTTGAACAAGGAAATATTAGTTAGACAAATAATTGTATCTATCCTGCATGCATTATAACTTTTATTATTTGTTGAAATCAGAGTTTTGAAGTCAAATATTTGATCCAACACTCAAAAATCTGTAATCTGTCATGTGAAAAACCAGCGAACTGTATAATAAATATTAAATTGTAAAAGAGAAAGTCATATATCTTTATAAATAAAGATAAAGAATATTACATACTACATGACATCAATAGGGACTGCCTAAATGAACAAATAAAGAAACATGGTTGGATTTGGAGGAATATTTTGGGATTTAGCATTTAGTTAATACATCTACAAGAGTTACATCAAACTAAAAAAAACACTTATAGACCATACATACACAAATAACCAAGCAAATGTTTCAAGAGTTTCTGTTCTAAAATTCTGTTTAAGTGATCATTCTGCAATTTTATTTCACAAGCAAGCACATCAACAATGTAGAAAAAAAATGTTCCCAAGTCCATACTAACTGACATTATTAATACCTCTCTCTCATCCGGGGAATTCCCATCATTTTTTCAAAACTGACATTGTAAAGCCTCTGTTGAAGAAACCAACACTTGACCATAATGATTTAAAGAACTACTGCCCAGTTTCTAATCTCCCATTTATGTCAAAAAGTTGTTCTATCCCATCTTGTATGATCTCATCTGAATTCAAACAGTCATTTTAGCAATGTACAGTCTGCATATCGCCCTTGCCACGGTACTGAAATTACTCTTCTGAAAGTAGTTAATGACCTTCTCTCTACTTTGGATAGCGGAAAGATTACAGTCCTCACCCTCCTTGATTTGTCTGCAGCATTTGACACAACAGACCATGATATATTACTTCACCATCTCCAGCATGTATTTGGCATTCATGATACAGCCTTACTGTGGTTAAGTCCTACTTGGTCAACAGGACACAAATTGTTTTCCACAAAAGGAATACACTCCAGGCCAGTTGATCTATGTTGTGGTGTTCCACAGGGATCTGTTCTTGGACCTGTTCTCTTCAGTCTATACACTCAGCTGCTCTCAAGCATCATAGATCATCATCCAGTGTCTCACCAATTGTACACTGATGACATCCAAATATACAAATCTAGCCACCCAACTGAAGTTGATACTACCATCCAAGGTGTAGAGAGGTGCACTTCTGATGTGAAATCATGGATGACATGTAACAAGCTGCAGATGAATGATGATAAAACTGAAGCCATTCCGATTACAACACAAAGACTTTCTCATTCACATTCTTTACCTCAAACAATAAATATCAGCAACACCAACATTAACTTCACACAGTCAGTATGAAACCTAGGTGTTACTCCTGACAGTACTCTGACATTGCACCAACATGTCATGAACATATGCAAGGCTGCATATCTTGAGCTGAGACACATCAGCTCCATTTGCAAATATCTTTCAGTTGACTCCACTAAAACACTTGTGTGTTCCTTAGTACTTTCAAGATGGGACTATTGTAACTCAATTCTGTCTGGTTCGTCTCAAATATCTACTCCAAAAACTTCAAAAAGTTCAAAACAGAGCTGCTCGGATCATCCTTAGAGTACCACGATCAGAGCACACCTCCCCCCCTGCTCTGTACCCTACACTGGCTATCTATTCGATCCAGAATCAAACATAAAATTTGTTCCCTTGCTATGATTCATTGATGGGCTGCAGTCGAACATACCTATCCAACCTCACCCATGTGTACACACCAACAAGATACTTATGCTCCTCTTCTGACACTCGTATTCTCATTATTCCCACAATGAAAACAAAGTCATATGGACAATATTCTTTTGCACACCAGGGCCTAGCAATGTGGAACAAATTGTCCACTGAACTTAGACACAAAGACACAGTGATCTCATTCAAGAGCATTCTCAAAACTCATCTATTTCGACTGCAAGAACAAACTTAAAGACCTAATAATGTTACCTACCTTAAATATTTTCAGCATATTTTATGTTTTCTAATTTCATGGTGTTTGTTTTTATGTAATCATATCATTATATATGTTTTTAATGTTTCAGGTGTTGTCTAATGTTGTAAAGTGCTCAGAACTTCTAAAGATTTGGCACTATACAAAGTCCTCATTATTATCATTATTATTATTATTATTAATATTATTATTATTATTATATACAGGTCATTACAATTTCAATAATGATGATTTCTTTGAGGATTGAGAGCAAATCGCCAAGGATACTATACAAATTTATAATGATACTGAGGACATTTTTAAGCATTTGGCCAATTCTATTTCTGGAAGTTGTAAAAAGAACACTAAACAACCGAAGACACTTAGGGCGAAATATGATCATCAACCTGATGGGTCACCAAAGAACTGTTAGATACTCTGAAAGGACAAGACCACTTGAAATCCTAACACTCTCTGTGTGTGAGTATATATATATATATATATATATATATATATATATATATATATATATATATATATATAAATTGCTGCAAAGACACTAGTACCAACATTATCCTACTTGTGTGAGTGGAACTTTCATCCATCCATTCATATATGATGTTGTATTAACTAAGTTGGCATTAAGACAACAAAAATGTTTTCCTTTTCTACAAATGGTAATATCAGGAAGGATGAATTACAACAAGTTACTGTGAATGGACTGATCTGATGAGATGATGTGTATATTTTAATATAAAAAGATGTAAATCTGTTCAATAGTTGTAATCTTTGTCCATCCGCATGCTAAAAACTGGGTTGATGAAATGTTCCCTGTTTTATCATCAAAACTCCTGACCAAATTTTGGAAATCTCCTGATCTGACTTGTCATTTCTGTCAAGGAAGTCTAGATAATCAACATTTTTTCCATACTTAAACCTAAATTTAAACTTTGGAAAATCAATTTCCCACTAAACTGGCAAAAACGTTTTTGCTGGTTAAAACTCTGGAATTTACCTGCCCAAGCTAAAGCCATGTCTGTTGGTTGTTCTTCCACATCACCAACCATGGACTCTGACCCAGTGTCATATGACTGACTGAACACAGATCTGGGGAAATAATGAGGAAAAAAAGGATAAAAAGGTTCTCATTATTAAATCTAAAACGGGGTTATTATTAAAGGCTGAAGAAGAGGTATTTTTCCCTCCTAGTCTGATTTCTATGCTAGCTACTTTAATGGGAGCTAACCTAATTCTACCAATAATGCTCTGACCATCACCTGCCCTGTCATTTCCTTCACAACACTTATGAATTAACAGAGCACTGTGAGAATGACATTATATTTATACGTACTTCTCATGTTAATAGTCCTCTGTGTATGAACTAGTATGGTTGACTGTGGAGATTAGTAAGCAATGGGTCTCAGTGATTTTGACTTCTGGTCAAGGGATGCAGTGTTTAACTAATGTTATTGTGCAGACTTATCAGGATGATGACTGCTGTCCTCTAGATATCAGATTCTGTAGGTTGTTTTATTTACCCAAACTGCAAGCCATCCACAAAGTTTGGTCAAACAACATACTCTACAGATAAAGTTATTCTGCAAAACCCAATTATCTTTGAGCTGCAATGAACTTGAACTGTTTGAGCTTTTGACCCCAAAACCAACAGACTTCTTCCATAGCTCAAATGCATGCCCTACACAAAGTTTGGGGTCAAGATATGTGGTGCAGAACCAATTTACTATGCAAAAACTATTTTTCTTCTTTCAGTCAGTGACCAAGACACAAAGCATTTGACCCCAAAATCAACAGACTCCCTTCTTACCCAGCAGTGCAAGTCATCCACAAACTTTGGTGAAGATACATGATAGAGGAATACAAATATGAACAGAAACCATTTTTCTTTCTTCTGTCACAATAACCTTGACCTTTTACCTTTTGACCCCAAAATCTTCCATACTCCAAGTGCAAGCTATCCACATTGTTTATTCCAGCCATGTGATGTAGAATTCATGTCATTGTGTAGAAACTGCTTTCTTCTGCCAGTTACAGTGACCTTGACCATTTACCCTAAAATCAATAATTTTATTCCTTACCAATACTGCAAACTAGCAACAAAGTCTGGTCTAGGCATACAATGTAGAACTAATGTTATGATGCCAAGACTATTTTTCTTCTTTCAGTCAGTGCAACCTTCATCTTTGACTTTTTGACCCTGTAACTCATAGGCTTCTACTTTACCCCATGTGCGAGCTATTCACAAAGTTTGGTTCAGGTCTTTGATATTGAACTAATGTTATTGTGTGGAAACTGTGTTTCTTTCCTTATTCACAGTGACCTTTGACCCTCTGACTCCCAAATTCATATTCACTACTTTTCCCATCATTATTATGAAATTTTATTTAATATGTAATTTAAATGTGGCACAAACTGTATTGTATCATTTTTAATCTCCTTTGATAACCAAGACAGGATATCTTGATTTCGGGTTATATTTAATGAAGATATACTTCACACATAGTTTAGAAGAGCAAATCATGAAACACTTGAAAAGTACACAATACACAGAATACTATTCAATATCAAACAATATAAACAAAGCAATTTTAAAACAATATGACAGCAACACAGTATTTTCAGTATCTCAGATTGAAAAGGTACCATTTGTACCTGTTATATATGCATATGTTATGTGCTTAACTTTTATTCCATGATTGTAGGTTGTAGTTTAAGCTAATGATCATTTATATATACAACATGTTCAGATAGCTAACTTTAATCCATGACTGTATGTTTTACTTTAAGATAATAGTTATTTGTAAACATGTTTACATGGTCTTTGGACCCTAGAATGTTCTGGAAGTGAATATATGAACTACATCCTGGTCATCTTATTGTGTTTTATGTTTTTATACAAGGCAGAAGTAAACAAAAATTATTCATTCCTATCTTAAGATCAGTCTGTGGAGTTATTTACTGTTGTGCTCAGATATAATTCTAGAGGAATTATTGAAATCATATATTGGAATTACAGCACTCATTGACTATTTGACTAAAGCATTATTTTGGGATTATTGTGAATTCATTCAAAGATATTTTGGATTATATCATTGAGATATATCATTCAGAACACTCCATACTTTGAACTTGTGACAGAACATTTAGGATTAGTTGGGATTTAATTCACAATCCGATAAGTTCCTCTTAAATTTTCACTTTTTAACACAGAGAATAAATTGTTTGTTAATTTTACAAAACTTGTTGGTTTCACTTTTTTTCTGTTACTTTGCCTTTAAGTAGAGTCAAACTGTAAATTGCATAGACCGATATCTACTGTTGCATAATACACTTACACATCTGGGTCTCTGCAGTTTGTTAGGAGTAATTAATATAACAAATGACACAGACCCTGATCTGCTGGCTCATAATGTGATGGCAGATCAGGGTCTGTGTCTTTTGCAGTTGGACTTGATTAATAATCAAGTATATATGGTACAAAATTAAACTGCAGGAATCATCTTTACATTGCGAAAATAGATTTTATGTGAACTTGTAAGTGAGGAGGAGTAAATTCATATTTTGTTTCTGCGAGAAAATATAACAATGACAGTTATATTAGGTCTGCATACCAAACTGAACTGGAATATAATGAAAGTTTTATATGTGAACAATTTGCAAAACCATCTCCGTGAAGTGTAAGTACTGGTCTGATACCATGAGTTGTGTGTTTGAATCCAAATCAGGATGATGTGTAATTTCTCACAGCTTATTCAAAATTAGTTCCAAGATCCAAAGGAACAAGAATGACAACAATCCTTGTGCATGTTCTGATAGACATGCACAGCTAGATGAAAAATATTACCTTGTAAATGGTCCTCCACCAAAGGTACTGGCTGTGACAGTTCCTGCAGCATACATTGAAGCTTGAGACATCAAATCTGTTGGCTGTGGAGACAAAATGAGAAACTGATGAACCATTCATTGACATTATATATAAAAATTAACTGGCATACACACACTATACAACAAAAAAGTAGGTATGATTTCATGTATTCAACTATAAGAATAGACTTAACAACTAAATCATCTTAACCTCCTTAATTATTGTCAGCATGTTTTTGTTTTGTGATTTCATAACGTTTGTTTTTGTAATCTTGTCACGGTATGTTTTTATGTGTTGTCTAATATTGTAAAGCACTTAGAGCTTCTAAAGATTAAGCGCTGTACTAAGTTCACATTATTATTATCATTATTATGATTATTATTATTATTATTGTACATTTAATTTACAAGAGCAAAATAAATTTTGATTGTTGATGTTTGTAGTTAGTGTCAAATGTAATATGCTGTTTAGTATTAAATTGAAGAAAAAAAGGCCTTGATATACAACAAACTAGATTTGTGTATTTACAACACATATGCCCACAAATGTAGACCAAAATAAAAGGGTAGCTAAAAAGAATTACAAATGTTGAAAGATTTATCAATTTTATTTAATGGTATAAAATCTAATCAAGTCATCTGCTTATGCATACAAACATACCAAATTTCATTTATCTACCTTAAGTGGTTTTGGATAAATTTTACTAACAAGGTTTTTATCAAAATATTCAAAGGACTGTTCCAATAAATCATACAAATGACCCTGGAAAGGCACATTCAATCTCAAACAGTCACCCATAAATGCAATTTAGAATATTTTATTATTTTCATATAACTCTTTGATTAATCACTGTACCTAGGAATATATATAATTTTTTTAAAAACTGCATTCTTTGGGTACCTGATAGATTTAAATGGAATAGCTCTAAGTCCAGATTGCTCAGAAATATGTAAACAAGAGTACCATGTTGGCACATTATACACCCACCTCATTTTAATAGTGCTCTATATAGGCATAAGTACAGTCTGGTTGAACTTGGAGATTACTCAGACCAATGGGTCTCAATGACCTCAACATCTAGTCAAGGTATGCGGTCTTGAATTTAACTTAATGTGCAGAAACCATTATTTTCTTAACCAACCTATCATGACTCTTAACACTTAGTTCTCTGAATTTGCAAGTTACTTTATTTCCTTAAGTATAAGCTAGCCACAATGACTGGCCAAGGAACTTACTATAGAACAAAAGTTATTTTGCAAAACTAATCAATAAACACTGGTCACGGCACTAACTTTGTAATGCAAATAAATATTTCTTCACTGAAAGTGACCATGACCTTTTGACTCCAAAATCAACTGGTTTGTTTCTTACTAAGCATGTAAGTCATCTAACAACTTTGTATTACTGACAGTTTTTCTATTCTGTGTAAAAAATATATTAGAATACCTGCAGAGGTACATAACCTGCAGGTTTTTGTAAAGATTAATAAATGACCAAAATCTGTGTTCGCTTTTTCTCATAATAAACATCGTATAAAATAGTAGGGTATAGTGAATCATCCTTTCTGTTTACCATTGAAACCATAAACTGTCTGAAGTTCAATCCACGTGCTCTGCTCGATAAAAGGACATACTAGTATTGCAGCAGAGCCATTCCAACCAAACTGGGTAAATTCAAAATTAGTTTCCTCACCTTTTATAAAATTTGTTCACCCCTGCCCATTTTTGCAATTTTCCAAGAAATTTTCCCAAAAATGGAACAGATCAAAAGTCTTATTGCACATCTACACCAACCACATAATTATATAGCCTACAAAATTACAATACAATCTTCATACCAATGTGTTAAGGAAATGATGACAAACTGAATTCCAAAGGTACCCATGCAACTGTTTTTAAAGGAATATCCCGCAAAATGTGCCAGAAGATAAAAGCAAACTTTTACTGCACCTCTACATAAACCTGATATCTAGCATACAAAATTTTAAAAAATTCCTCCAACTGGTACAGAAAAAGTATTGATGAAAAATATCCCTTTTTTGACAATTATCCAAAAACATTCATCAAAAATGGGCCAGAGAAAAAAAACAAACCATTCCTTTGCATCTGCACAAACCACATATCTAGCCATTGAAATTTCATTAAAAACCTCCAAGTGGTGTGGGAGGAGAAAAAATGACAGGCTTTATCATAGACACATGGACAAATGCAAGCCTAGAATTAAACATAAATTTCTTTGTACCTGAAGGACTAACTCTTTAGAAATTTACTAGTCCTGCTGCAGCTTCACTAGTACCTCCAACAAAAGAATGTCAGACACATATTGAGATTAAATAGCCATCAGACTTTTAAAATTATGAATACTAAAAGTCACACAGGTAGTTTACTATCTTTGGGCCAGCAGACTAATGATAATTTAATGTCCTAAGATGGACATAGTGATGCATGGTCAATGATAATAGTATCATACTTCACAGAAGGGTACAGATAATAGCTAGAGTATCATATCTTCACGCAAACACTACAGTCAATGACTTACTGTTCCTCCTGAACTATCCCCCAGAATATTGCTTTGATTCTTTTTCACTTGATTTGGGTCCACTTGATAAAATGGCAATGGAGTGACATCATTTCCCTGCTCATCCAAAACCTGTGGAAAAGTTTTGGATTGTTAAACTGTACATTGAAAACCTACTACACATCTTCTTCTTTTCTGTACTTATATCATTCAAACATCTGTACATTTATACATGGATGCTGTGGCATTATCAGGTTTTTCTTTCTTCTGTATGTAAATATTATTCATCAGGAACAATTTATTAGTTGTCTCCCCTGTAAGTCATACCATGATGTATAACACCTTATCTGACTTTTGAAAACTTTAACACAAAATCTTTGAACACAGAATCTTATTGTTGACTACAGGTGTGCCAACAGTGCTAGAAACGTGATACCTATGTCCCACCCAGCACTTGCAAATTGAGTATGACCGTGAATATGCATTCATGAGATGTATATGGATCCCAAAATAGCTGCAGAATTGTTCCCTAGACATTTTTCCATGACATTGTACCGTGCATTCCTTTACTTTCTTCATTACTCATAATGGTCATAACACCCTCATATACAAAGGCATGCTCCATTTTACCATGATACATACTCTTTATTACCTTTTCTTATTGCACTTGGTCACAACATCATCATGTACAATGGCATGCTCCATTTTACCAAAATACCATACCCTATACTACCTTAATTTCTTCCTTCCCTTGTTCACAACACCTTCATATACTATGGCATGTTCCATTTAACAAAGGACATCATACTCTATATTAACTTACTTTCTTCCTTGACTTGGTCACAGCATTTTTATATATAATGGCATGTTACATTTTACAATTAGCTACAGTAACAGTGCCCTAAAAAGTGACAAAAAATAGATTGATTTACAAAAACAAGTATTTGCATTCTTTTTTAATGCAACTGTTTATTTTACCATGTCTATAATATTTAAATATGAGATATAAATCCTCAGAGGTACTAAATTGCTTTCATACATTATAAAGCTATCCTTTCAATATAAGCAGTCTACTTCAAGTTCATTATACACACAAGTACATTACAGTGGTAGCTTAAAAGAGAGATAATGAACAATATTTTGAATATCTTTTTAGTACAGATATTGTCAAAATATAGACAGTGGCATTTCCACTAGGGTTATGCTATTAATGGTACAGACAGAAAAAGTCTGTACACAATCAAATTTTACCAGCACAAATTGCTAATCCATGAATCTCATCAATGCATGGTTTATCACTTGCATAGAGTGGAAGAAATTATGTTGTAAACAACTCTGCAGAGTAAGTAAATGAAATGAATGTGTTTCTGAACTTTACAGGAGCTGCGTTCATAATCGACAGCATCACAAGTCAACACCATATTCCACACAGCAAAGTGAATTTTATCCTACCTGTGACTCAATGAATTATCTGGTCAACATCATTACATGTACTTCATTTCACACAAAGTATTTAAAATGAATTAGTTACTTTTAGCTACATTTAATGACACTGACCTGAAAATCTACTGAGTTACATGTAGATCGGATAAAATTCGCAATGCTGTGTGGAACAAACTATAGTGTAAACCCATTCAACTGTTGGTCACCAACTTAACTCATACACAATTAACAACCTTGATTCAGTGTTCACTTATAAAATAAATAAAGTGTTTCCACACACTGCATAAAATGTATAGTTTTAGTGGCTTGGTGTGAGTGAATCCTATAACTTCACATGGTTAGATCATATGATTTACAGTCATCTATAAATAGAAACTGGCAAAATCCTGAGTAAGCTGGTCCCCCAGCAAACAAAACCTTAATTGATATTTTGTTTTGAACAAGAGTAAATAAAAGCACCAATGGTATACAAAAAATAAACTCCATAATGCCCAGAACATTTTTAAAAAATTTATCAATCACTCTGCCATGATATACAGATTCCTCAATGCAAACAGAATGACTTACTGCTTGGATTAACATCTATGAAACAGAAAGAGGAGTGCTTTTTTTGGTACTGTTTCCTCTTGAATCAAATATCAAACCCTTGAAATCCATAAGAGAGATAAGTCAACTTTCCTTCTGCTGTTGTATTGTTGCCAATGATCACTGGTCAAAGTCAGCAGGGATATGGAACTATAACTGTATGAATAGAATCAGTCGGCTTCTTATAGACTTTGATGTAAAGAAAGTTAAATTATAAGACTTTAAGCAAGTTTTACAGTTTCTTTGTACACAAATACCGACAGCAATTACAGTAAAACCTGTCTTAAAAAGACCACTGCTATGTCAGATCACCTGTCTTGATAGACCATATTCTCAATGCAAAGATTTTATTGATTATATAGTATTATGACACGTTATGAGAGACCACCTGTTTTGTGAGACCATGATTTTTTGGCAGAAGGGGTCGTCTTTCAAGAGAGGCTCTACTGTATATACAACAGAATTCCATTTTACTGCTTTCTTCTTGACATTACAATGGTTCTAATTAACTACAGTCAAACCCACTTATCTCGACCTCGGTTATCTCGAGAACCCGTGTATGTCGAGCACTTTGGTCCGGTCCCGAAAAAATCCTTCTTTGTTATGCTAATTTTTCCCGCTTATCTCGACCCCTGTTAAGTCGATAACCTGGTTATGTTGGGCATAAGTTTTGGTCCGAAGTAACATGTGGACCCGCTTAATTCGATGAAATGCAACTTTTAATGTCCATCTCAGAGAAATTTTACAAGAAATGATCTGGCGTTTCTGCTATTACCGGTACCTCGTACAGTCGGTACAAGACCAAATTTTACCGGTACAAATGCTAATCAACCAATCTCATCAATGCATGGTTTATCACTTACACAGAGTGGAGAAAATTATCATGTAAACAATACTTCAGAGTAAAGAAACTGAATGCATGCATTTCTGACCTTTACGTAAGCTGCGTTCAAAATGGACATTATTGCATGTCCACACCACGACAATATAGTTTGTCTCACACAGCATCACGAATTTGATCTTATCTATAACTCGGAAAATTATCAGGTTAACATCATTAAATGTAGCTAAAAATACCTAATTTGTTTTACGCAACATATTTAAAACAAATTCGGTAATAATTAAAATGTTTTCATGGTTGGTGCAAGCGTAAGCCTTCAACTTTAGCATGGCTAGATCATGTGACTCACAATAATCTATAAATAAAAACCCGCAAAACTCCAAACTAAGCTCCCCCCACTTAACCCCCCCCCCAACTGGATATTAATTTGTTTTGAACAAGAGTAAATAAAAGCACCAATGGTATTGTAAAAAAAAAGTCTATAGTGCCCAGTATTTTTTTTATGAAAATGGTAATCGC
This sequence comes from Megalonaias nervosa, assembly GCA_016617855.1. Taxonomy (NCBI): domain Eukaryota; kingdom Metazoa; phylum Mollusca; class Bivalvia; order Unionida; family Unionidae; genus Megalonaias; species Megalonaias nervosa. The sequence goes on from JAECUM010001786.1 coordinate 84,688, forward strand.
TGTACCATGATTACATATTCTTCAACACAAACGGAATGAAGCAGAAGGCGACTGAAAGGATTGAAATTTGAAACAAAAAGAAGAGTGCTTTCATTTGTGTTGTTTTTATCTTGAATTTCAAAGTCTTGCAATCCATCAAACAGATTAGCCGACTCTCCTTCTGGTGCTGTGTTCTTGCTGATGATCACTGATCAAAGTCAGGAGGGATATGGGACTACAACTGTATGAATGGAATAAGCTGTCTTCTAACTGCATGAATGGAATAAGTTGGCTTCATACAGAATTTGATGTTGAGACAGTTAACTTTAAAGACATGAAACACATTTTACAGTTTGTCGGTACATGAATACCGACAGCCCGGTCTTTTTCTGGTACAGAAGCAAAATTTATTGGTAAAAACCAGCATATGCTGGTGTAAAGGAACCTCTGACAATCAAAAAAAAAAAAAAAAAAGATTGATTTTCGCACAAATATTGGCCAGTTACATTTTGCTGCTAGTCACAAGTCAACTCTAACAAAGAAAACAATTTAAAAAAAAAATAAGTACAGTCCTACATGTACATGTACTTCAATTGGCCTAGATTTTGGATAGTGTGAGAAAATCATTGTTTTGCTGAGGCTACCAAAGGGATGAGGCTATTCACAGGGAAATAAAAACACCTTTAAACCACTGACATTGTTGCAGTAACTTATTGTTGTAAAAATATGTGACTTGTTACTTAATTTCATTTAAAAGACCTCCAATCTTCTTTTTTCTCCAACTAGGCATGACTGAATTATTATTTTTATTGTGCATTAGAAATGCCATTTGCTTTGAGAAATAAAACTCCTCATTTTTGGTACTTTAGATGCATAATCATTGTTCTGCAGTAGATTTATCAACTAAACCCTGATATCTGGGGACCCGGTTATGTAGACAATTTTTTACATCCCCGACTTAATCGAGATAACCAGGTTTGACTGTACATGTACTAACTTCATTTATTAAAGTTTTCACTTTAAACATTGATTTTTTATTTTATTTTTCAAGAACAGTGAAATAAAACTGTTCAAGACATCTGCTGTATAGGTATAACAGTAATATTCATAATACCTTTACTACATTTTTCAGGGGTCCTTTGTCTGTGGGCTGGCCACCTGGTCCAACACTGCGAGTCCTACTGGCAGAGGACAGGAGGTTAGAGCGAGAGCTACCACCAAATGTTGTACCACCTCCATACTTGCTCTTCATCACTGAGGCAGTGACACTTTTTCTTGAAGCTGTGCTAGCCCCAGTAGCTTGGCTTGCCCTATTTCAACCAAAAATTTTTTTAAAAAATCAATTTTGATTTACATGTTTGTGAACTGTGAACTGTGAAAATATGTTTGTATCTGTATCAAGAATTAAAGCTGCTCTCTATATGCTTTTGACATTGGCATTCCTGAAACCCAAGTCTTAAGAAAAATGGGAGTCCTGATATGAAAAAAATAATTCCAGCTGCTGGTTATTTATGCAGTAAGTGATTTATTCTGAATCAGCTATTTATCAGTGATACCATCTCAGGAGATATAAAGATTGTGTCCTAGAAGTTGAACATTTTACAATTTAAGGTATTTTATTTGCAATGCAAATTAATGCATGATATTCAAATTGTAATTGATCAGTACATGTACATTTCTGCCAAATGGTTTGGACAGCTTTCATTAGCAAGTAAATTGTTGTTGCAATAATTGTCATAATACAGTATTGCCCATTTATCTCGACATCCTTGGGACCAAGGCAATATTGAGGACATAAGTGGATGTCAAGATAATTGTCTAGGAAGAGGGGATAAAAAAAAATCTAATTTCGTGCAATTTGAAATTTGTAAGAGGTGACCTGTCATTAGTGAGCGGGACTTTAACACAGAGAAAATACACAATGGAAATTTTGATTAAATGAAGACAAAATTAGTCTGAAATACACTTGTATATTAACAACATATATTTGTGGAGTACATTCAATAATGCATTAAGTATTGTACATGTATATTAAAAATCCTTGAATTCAAGTAGTGATCACATTTTGGAAAATTTTCATGTATCAGTCACATTCCATTAAAAAACACAAATAACATATAGAAAAATGGTAGTCCTCATTTGATCTACATCCCACTGAAAACAAACATGTCACTAAACAATTCATTATGATATTTATTGTTGCCAGTAATATGTGGCTGTATAGTTGTTGTTTACATGCTACATATACTAGTACATGTACTTAAACTGGCCTAGATTTTGGTCAGCCTGACACAAATATCATCTTGCTGAGGCTACCAAGGGGATGAGGCTACTCACAGGGAAATGAAAACAAGTGAACAAATAAAAAGTTTAACAAACATCTTTGTGAGATGTCCCTCCTTGTATTAACTTGACTGCCAAATATCTAGAGTTTCCAAGAATTGGAAATTTAGTTTGTGTTTTATGCCGCTGTTGGTAGCGATCAAAAGCATATGTTTTTTCATGCAAAATGGAAACTTTCATGACACAATAAATGTGTTCCAATCACTTTGGAAAATGCAACAATCCATCAGATTCTCTTGTTTTTATTCAAGTTTGGTGCTGAGTTCCTTGATAAAAGGTGCATGTGTTATTGAAGTTGTCACTAAAGGCCAACTTTGGAGGACCAAACAAATGCCCATTTGTTATTGAGGTGGTAAAATCAAATAACTGTAGAACAACGTATGGGTTGCAAGTTTGCGGCTTACTTTTATTGTACCTCTGAACTTTTCCACTCCATGTCCAACATTGTACATACAAGTTTTAAAAGCCAAAATGCTGTTGCAAAAAAAAACAGAAGTCACCAGATGGTACATTTTATCACCAAGGAAAAGGAGATCACAATTTGTTACATTGGCTAAGCCCAGCATGATCCCTGCCGTATACAGCTGATCTAAGATCACACACTGAAACGAAACTCAAGAAGCTGACAATACCCCCCAAAATGGTCACCACAAGTTTGCTAAAAATAAATATGTTTTCAAAATCACCAATTCTGATTGTACTGCTTAAATTGTGAAGCAGACAATTATTTGCTGACTGTGCTCAGTACAATTTTATAAATGAAACATACAAAAATAGGATTGGATGTGGATATGGTAAAATGAGGATTTGATGAATTACTTGCATGTGTACATTATTTACATGTATAAGAAAAATAAAATATTTGTTTTTACTCCGAATAGAGATTATTTCTTTCAACTGCTAAACTTTACAGGAATTTGAACCTCTTGAATAAATGTTTAAATACGCATCATTCTGCCGTGACAGTTTTCAGAAAGGCTCAAATGCCGCAGTAACATAACGATGTAACTTATGTTACAGTAACACTACTGCAGCCTGCGGGTCTTTCGACAGTTGAAGTGCTAAAGTCGGTCTGAAATTTACATATTTCCTCGAGACTTTTGGTCTTACGAGATTAAGCCGATTTTGATAAAAATAAAAGTGGTACATTAAAATGTTCGCAAAATGTATACAAGTACAAACCCAGGGGCAAGCGATTTTCTCGATTTGCTTGGCATGTTGTTGTACCGTCACTAGTCTAGCTCGTCCATTAGCGCTTCGTTCATGTAACCAATAGTTACAGTGTCGTTTTTGTAAGATAGATTTTAATTGGTCAATTACCCTCTCCAGCACATTATTTTGTACACCGGAATAAATTTCTGGAAATAAAGTAAAATGTATCAACCTATCACAGATCACTGCAATTCGTCTAAATTATGAACATTTTAATATCAAACCATTGTTAATGTCTTAGAATGCAAGGTTTCTCTTTTGACTTGACTAATAAAGTCATCTCAAAATTAACCAATCGAATTTCTAGATCTGCCGCACTTGCTAACACTCGCGGGAAATCGCAGCCTCGATTTCAAAATTATCCCATAATACAAGGAAAATGGCGGAGGTTAGTAAAATTACCCATAAATTTTTAGGGGATTTTCCCAGCTTAACTAAGTTGTTGAATGTTTTTTTATATCCGTATTTAGCCGTTTTATAAATCATCACTTAAATATTGTATGATTGTTGGGGTTTTAGCTTTTGAGCAACAATAAATTGGGATTTTGAAAAATACGCAATTCCTGTCCTAGATATTGACGTCAAAACTAGCCTAATGGCGACTCTCTCCCGTCCAACGCAATGGCGTCATAACCGATTTTCGATGTGGTCACAAACTTTGGCAGTTAACCATTCGCAATATGCACTTGTTTTATTTACCTGACACCCGTATTGGGTTAATTTTGGCATTTTTGTTTATTTTTAATGTATATGAAGCGTTAGTTTTAACAAACTGTCATTGCCCTGCTTATGTCAAATGTCACAAATTGCAGATCGAATTTAATCAGTAGATGATAATCTTCGCTCCAGTTATATATTAGTCCTTAGCAGGCATATGATGACCCTTAAAATTCAATGGCCATTCCAATTTACTCCAAATAATCTGGTCGCCTTAAAATTATTGCCATTTATAAATCAATTGAACGAGTGGAGAATTTTACTTCAAAGATGGCAAGCAATTAATCACTTTTATTTTTGTATGACAGTAGTTTTCGTGTCAGATCTATCTCATGTTTTAAATTTAGTTAACCTATGGCTAGGCAGTGGGATACCATTAACTGGTATTGCACAGATGGATGTTAGCAGATGGAATAGTGTCTTTTTACTGAAATAACATAACCTCCTCGTTTGTTTATACCCCCTTTCTGATTTAAAAGATGAAAAGCACAATTGAGATAAAAGCTGCACAGAACTTAGTTCATTTATTGATTTATAATTTCAAACCTGTTTATGCCCAAGTGGGACCCTAACACTGTTATCGTATGCACGCTTCATTCCAAAAATGGAAGTTTTCAGTGTAGAAAACAACTTGTTCGCCAGTCATTTCCAGTTCCTGGACAAGTCCATTTTCAGTGAAGGAGTGTATGCATCACTACACATGCATGTACGTAGAAGGAAAAGAATGACAATTACAAATTTGCCTTTCACATGGATTTAACAAGCTTTGTAATTTCTGTGTGCATGGGTGCAAAGGATGTAACACTAAACTCAACATTATGGAAGTTATGGAATTATCTGGCAGTTACCAAATAGGATGAACTATGTAACAATGTTATCTGAGGAAATCAGCTGCCCATAGTGTACGCAACATGGTGCCATGTTAGTATGGAAAGTCCATTAAAATGAAAGGCACAGAGAATGCCAGTGTTAGGGCCACTCAGGTCACATTCAGGTTTGAAATTATGAATCAGTGAAGGGATTGACTAAGTTCTGTGGACTTTTTATCACATTAAAGATTTCCGTTATTGAAATCGTTAGGAGGTACAAACAAATGGGGAGGTATAGTCAGACTATAAAATATATTCAAATACAGTCGAATATACTCATGAAGTATATGTGAAGAGGTATATTTACATACATAAAAAAGTTTTTAACCAATAATTGATGAATGTAAACACCTTAAGCCTAAACTTTAGGTTATTGACCACAGACATGATTTGTTTTCATTCTATTATTCAGTATGAATACATGACATATCTAATTAATAATTCAAACTGAACTGGACATGCTTTATTTCCATAAGTGTTATATGTAAGATGAAGTGGTATTAGTTTATAATAATACCTGAGTGTAGTGAGATCTTTCGGTTGAACAATATTGATATATTAATCAAATGTTGATTGAGTTTTCTTCTTTCTCTTAATCAGGTAATGATCTAACATAATAAAAATGACTCAAAAACAATAAAAATAAGATTTAAACATTTGTTCTGTATTTGAGTAAAAGTAAAAATAAAAAAAAACAAAAAAATTTACCTCAGTATTTGGAGTTATACCAGAGAGTTTTAGAAATGGTACTTAGTTTCTCAGCTTGGCGCTCAGCATTGAGAGGTTAGTGTTAGGACTGGGTGGCCTGCTTTTAGGACAGTGTGATAGGGTATGACATGATGCACAGTGCTAGACATCACTATAAACTGCCATAATGCAGACATTGTGGTGATACGACTAAAATAGTTAAAGCTATGTTAAAAATCCAAATCATACACACAATATTTGGACATATGTTCATTAAACAGTTAATAACATCTTTATTAGTTAATTTGAATAAGAGTTGTCTGGCTGGATACCTGAACTTTCAAATAATATTATTATAATAGTTATTTAAAGTATTTTTAGAAAAAGCCTTCATTTTTGTTTCTGACTTCAGAGGTTCCGTTAAATCAGTATGTTCGGCTTTTACTGATAAAATTTGTCTCTGTACCAGAAAAAGATGAGGCTGTTGATTTTCATGTATCAAAAAAAAAAAACTTGTTTTAAGTCTTGAACTGTCTCAACAACAAAGTCTATAAGAAGCCGACTTTCTTTTCATACAGTTGTAGTTCCATATCCCTGATGACTTTCATCAGTGATTGTTGGCAACAACACAGCAGCAGGAGAGTTGACTTATCTCTTTGATGGATTGCAAGGGTTGATATTTGATTTAAGATGAAACAATACAAATTAAAGCATATCTCCTTCAGTTTCATAGACATTAATGCATGCAGTCACTTTCTGTTTCCTTCCTTTTGTGTTGAGGAATCTGTAAGCATGGCAAAATGATCAGTAAATTCATTTTTTGAAAAGTGTACTGATAATAAAGGTATGCCAGTTCCCAGTACAAGTGCAGCAGATGAAGACGATCATAAGTTTCCAATTTCAAGGGATTACTCAACTGCTTTTTCACAGTCTGTGGCACATATTTCAAATGCAAGAGTGGAGAAATCAACAACTACTGCAGAGAAATTAAGAAACCAGGGAGTTTCCATTTCAACAAGCAGTTAAATATTTCCATGCATCAGAGTCAGTACTAAATCAGTTTCACAGTGACTTTAAAATCATCACTGATATTCTCTGAGTTGTTAAATGTTTGAATATTGATATTTTTCATTGTTATGGAGTTTAATTTTTTTTATACCACTGGTGCTTTTATTTACTCTTGTTCAAAACAATTAATCACATGCTTGTTTGCTATGGAATTTGCTTGGTTTGGATTTTGCTGGTTAAGTCGCTTGATCTAGCCATGCTGAAGTTGAAAGCTTTCATTCACACCAAGCCAGTAAAAACTAACTATTTTATGTGGTGCATAGAATCATTTTAAAAAACTACATACTACATACTTTATAAGTTAACTCTGACCCAAAGTTTTTAATTGTGTTTGGATTAAGTTGGGGACCAGCACTGATGGTGTTGGAATGGTATTACACTATAGTTTGATCCACACAGCATCACAAATTTTATCCTATTGTACTCTGTATATTATCAGGTCATCATCATAAACAACACTAAAAATAGCTAAAAATACCTAATTTGTTTTAAATACTTTGTGTGAATGAATTAGGTACTTTTAGCTATATTTAATTATACTGACCTGATAATTTATTAAGTTACAGATAGGTTAAAATTTGTGATGGTGTGTGGAACTAACTATTGTCATGGTGTTCATGTGTGATGCTGTCCATTACATATGCAGCTCATGTAAAGGTCAGAAACTCATTCATTACATTTTCTTACACTAAAGTATTGTTTACAACATAATTTTTTTGACCCTATGCAAGTGATGGACTATGCATTGATGCATTTATGAGATTGGCTGATAAGCAACTGTACCAGTAAAATTTGGTCTTGTACTGTTTCCATCCTTGCCGCAACAAGCTACTGGTAGAAGTCAAACCCTTGTGGAAATGCTGGAATTTTTATATTTTTCAATTCGACAAGTTTGATGTGTTCATAATAATTAAAGTATTTCTTGAAACCTTAATTTCTGCTTTGTAACTCATTACACTGAATGTTAGAAATTTTGTTTTTCCAACAGTTTTGATTGGCAAATTATGATTTTGTTTGGTTTTAACCCTATCTTATGAATGAGTTTGTTTTTCTTCATATTTCATTGCTTATTTATTCATTTACCATGTGGAGAATGCAAGGAGTCCTCCATAATTAATATTATTATGTGTGAATCCAGCAAGGCGAGAGGCTGCAAAAATCATTCATATAGTTTGGAACAACCTTAGACAAGTTATAAAAAAGAGGGATGAGTACTGTACCAATTTAAAAAGTGTAATGGTGTTTTCTATTGGATGCCACTTAATCCTCGACCATCATGAAGTGATGTGCTCACTTATCATCAGTGCTGTTCCATTCACAAAGCTGATAGGTCTTACAAGAAGCAGGTAAGTTGGTTTTTATCTGGGACCAGTCAGGAACTACATAAATTGGCAGTTTGTGATTACATAGATCAGTTCTTAACCAGCAAACAAGAACAGTATGTTCGTACTCATCCAACAACATTCAGCAACCTAAAGGAAATAAAAAGACCACAACAAATTTACATGGATGTGCTAAATAATCTAATTCCATGATGGCACCAGTAGAAACAAAACAAGTACGAAATATGACGTATCACCAAGAAAGGCAGGTTAGAATCCACAAAATTAGAACAATGCCAAAATTAGAACAAGGTGGTCATTGAAATTCTGCAAGTCATATCTATGCTCCCTCATCATCCTTTTGTTATAGAAATTGAGCATTGCAAGGACCAGGTACCAGCCATCATTTGTTATACCAAGGAGGAAAATCTGGAAAGTTGGCCATCAAGTCCATTATGCAAAATAATTTTGGTGACCAAAAGCTTGATAATGACAGTGATAATTTGAATGTGAGGGGATTTCAACTGAAATATGTGTATTTACAAACAGTGACAAGTTTATATATTACTTTCTTAGAACGGCAAATCCTATATTGACCAATACGTTTTAAGACCAAGGCAGAAGAAATGTAATAAAAAAGCTATGCCCAAATAAAAATTCTGAATCAGTAAATAATAATATGAAACTTGTGGTTTAAAACCACAAACTACCCCAGAGATGATAGGACAATTATATGATGTTAACCTGCATTTTATGGATGCATGAAGGGCCCTGTACGGCTTTAGACTTTCAGCAAACTTTAACTAGTTTTTGCCATTCCTGTCATAGAGATCTAAAACTCCAGAACAAAAAGAAATTTCACTTAGGAATTTCATAAAAGACAAATGCAAAGCATGACCAGAAAAAAATATTTTCAGCAGATGGAATATGCCAAATAAAGCAAAGTAATTTGTAAAGATGGGCATCAAAATTGAGGCCTACATAAAAGAGCCATTACAATAAGTAGATTTGGCTTTTAAATATTTTATAACTAGCATTTGCCCTTAAGAAATTTGAAAGGAAACTTAGTAATCAACAATGAATTTTGTTTCTTTTTTTCTAGACGAAAAAATTATAATTACACGATTATAATTACACAAGAACATGTCAACTGTGCATACTTTGGCGTGCTCATAACTCTAAGCCATAATTATAGTCCTAGATATACTTGATGCACTTCAAAACCATGTTTAAAAAGTAGGTGATGAACATACATACATAAGAATAAAACTCAAATGTTAATGTGTAGTGAAATGGATGTTGATTAACATAAAGCATACATTGTTAATATGCAAAGAAATATCCCACAGAAAATACTAAATAGTGAAATCAATTAACACTGATTCAGCTACAGATTTAAACCAGCTTTCATTTGACAACTGCACCCATTGTCACATGATCATTAAACACTGAAAGTAACATTATTATTATGTAATAATATTTCACAAAATATTACATAATTTTTGTTAAATACACCATTAACACAATATAAATATGCTTTTATTATTTAGAATGGTTTATTTGGGTGTATTTTAGAGTATTTGAGTAAAAAGACACCCACCAAGTTGAATATTGTTAGTTATGTCAGATGCTATCTCCTGTATCTGGTTGAACATATCTGTATCACAATGAGAGGTAGAGAACTTTTTAAATCAAATCAAGTAACATGAAGGTTGGACATAGTAACTCATTTTTATTATGCCATACTATATTTGAGCAAGGCATGCTTGTGTTTGGGCTAAAGAAGAATGTGATTTTACTTGCTTCTGGAAGTTTCATGTGTGACTTTTTGGTGGAAATTTTATAAATTAATAGACTCGATGTAAATGTCATAAAATCATGACAAAAGTTGAATACAAAGCAGGTGACCGTTATGGATGAACTTTTACATTGTTGTTTTATCTTATAAGTAACAGAGAGACCATCCATACATCACCTACTGCTACACTCGGTTATTTTTGTTTGACGCATGATGAGCAGCCAAGGTAGTAATATCAGGGTACTTGCTGGCCATTTTGATTAAAGCAAACCTTGACGGTTTCAGGTATGGGATTGTGTATGTAGCATAATGACCACAAACCCTATGGATTCAGATGTTAAAACAAGCTTTGATACTGTTTACAACATAGTTTTATAAACATACATGGTCAAAACTGAGACACGTTATGAGGGGGTCACTATCTTGAAAATAAGTTCATTATGGGACTCCTTGCTAGAAAAGCTGTACATCACACTTGAATTTTGTGCATATTGGATCCAAACTCCAACATTATTGAGAGACTGTGCTATATGTAAAAAAATTGGCCATCTTTTTTCTTCAAAATAATATAGATCTATCTTCTTTCTCTCCAGGTCGGCACAAGCGAGTCCAGCAGTCCGGGTAAGTGTTAGTACTTAATCCTTTACCTCATGCAAACGCCTTTGGACGCCTCTATTCCATTCGCATGGAAGCGCCTTTGGACGTCTCTACCTGATTCATATGTATCGCCTTTTGACACCTTGGCACCATTCTCATGGAAGCGCCTTTCGACGTCTGCTGTAAACATCAGCCATTTTTAGCAGGTTTTCGTAGCGCCACCTTAGGGAAAAACCCCATATTAGATACTACATTCATAGGTGTGAATGACCATTACATCAGATCAAGTGGTCGCTGTTTATGCTCTGGTCGAAATCTGCTATTTAAAGTAACTGGGTCGTATTCTCCACTCTCCAAAATGGAGGTTGCAGATTTCGTTCAGTACTTACTCGAGTTTTCACAATTAGAATCACAACTATGAAAACTTCAATAACTTAGGTAAGGGCTCTGATAATGATATAGGAAGCCATTAGTTTATATAAATTATCAAATTAAGCTGATTTAGTGATGTAGATACAGACAAAGAACTTGTAAATTTCAAATATTTGAAATGGCAGCTACGGTTGGTCACACGGCTTCACTGACTTGACGGTGAACGAGTTCTCTCAAGATCTTAAAGCACATAAAAAATTCTTCTGTGAAAAATAATTATACAGCTATAACGATCGGACTTTACTCTTAAATCCTTCCATACATAATATATGTGTACCAAAAACGTAAAATGGTTAAAATTGCTGTTAAATGAAACATACACTTCACTGCTTAACTGGCCTATGTGTATGAAGTTGACTAGGTAACAGGTGTTCTGTTTATAGCACACTGCACTGGGTAACTTTGCTACATGTGTATCGAAGGGTTAAAAAGCCATACCCTCTATGAGATAAAGGGTTAAGTGGAGCCAATAACACTTGAATAACAAGAATATTATTCTAAAAATAATATGTCGTGCCACTGTATTTACAGTAAATAAAAATCTGGACCTTGTTATCGTATGCACTCCATCATTAGGATTTTTAATATGGACTTAATTCATGGAGTTTATTATTCCCTTGCCAATGAAGTTGGCATGGGATGTAGCATTTTGCATGCTTGTATGTATATTTTTTTTATTCATTGCTCTGTCAGTGCCGTGGACCCTATTTCATGTGTCCATGAAAACTGCTATGTGGATACATCTAAGGAAGAGCAAGCCAGCCATATGAAAACCAGGACATTGTGGCTTTATTTTCAGACTTGAAGGTTTTTTTTGTATTTTCAGTTGGTATGCAGTCAGCTTGTTGAACCCTATTTCACCAAATGGTGTGCAATGCATATTACTACTAGTAACTTGTCCATACCAAAATTAAGTCACTTTGTCCTAATTTTCACATTCAAGTAGCTTATTTATTATCAGTCATTCACTCATTATGCCCTGAAATTAGAATGGTTTTTGCAAGAGGTTTATTCCTGAAAATTGATTTGATTACTATTTGTGCAACTTAAGATAACTTTCAAAGGAAGTATAAAAAATAAGTCTGGTGGTAAAGTTATATTTGAGCAGATCCTCAAGTGAGTCTTGGAAGATGATAATAAAAGTTTGTTCTTGTTTCTTGTGACTTTCTTAGTTTCATTTAGGACCTAGTCCATATGTATTTTGTTCTGAAAGGTTGGATACAGTATAGATAAAAAAGCAACTTGTGTTAGGGACTAATACTGATAGTATACTCACTGGAGCAGTGGTTGTGTTATAACATTTTTAAGAAGTCCAGGAGTTAAACTTTTGCACCTTGCCTCTCATGTGTTTTGTGGCCATAGAGTGTTTAAAAAAATTTGGAAACTTAATGACAGTTGCATCAGATAATATATTATTAATGCCTTAAGTTCAATGCCCATCATGTCAAGTTAGCAAACATTCATTGGAGCTAATTTTTTGTCATGTCCAACAAATATGGTGATTATGGGATTTCTGTTTAAACCCAATTTTACCAACACTTCTGAAAAATTGTATGTAGGAGCAGGAAGAGCAGCATAGCCATGCAAAAACTAGGTCACTGTGTCTGAACTTTAATGCTTTGAGTGAATTATATATTTTCAGCAGTTCATTTATTACTTCCTCAATATCTTGGGCCCTATTTGCTAAAAAAATTGTGGATGCATCTTTGACACATAGCAAGTTGGTCATTACAAAAGCTATGTCATTGTTACCAAATTTTTTCATATTTGAGTTGTGTACTTAAAAGCCTCTTATTCAGTGTATGTCTTGGATACAGTTTCATTGACACATTTGGCATTGATCCTTTATACTACCTTGCATACTGTTAGCTACAACAGATGTTTTTGTGAGGGGTTTGTATTTAAATGTAAACACCATGTTTTATTTTTGCATCTCTAAAATATGAGCATAAATTCACCATTTTAGGAGGATTCCATCCTTAATTTCTCATTTTGTCATTCAGAGGAGGTTATCCATTCTGTTGCTGAGGGCACTGGATTTCTACATCACAGACACTTGTTATTGTTGTGTAAGATGTCAGTGTATTAATCTCTACCCAATCTTTGTGGGTGTGAAAGATGGATTATGACTGTACATGTGCATTGAGTATTACAGATGCTAGTCACACTCTTACTTGTGCTAATACAACATGAAATGTAATGTAAGTAATATGTATATGACCTGTCATAACTGTTAAGCTTACTCTTTATGTGATGGAAAATCCTTGTCACTTCTAAATATTCCATCCTCCTGTTGTAGAAACTCTTAGAACACATGCATCAACCCAGTCTGACCTTCATCTTTGGCCAGTGCTTTATAGTGCATCCTGTTCTTTTTGCAGATTGCATCTTAAGTCAGATGTGGAAAATTCATGCTTGAAGAAAAAAATACTACATTGATGGTTATAATATATCATTACTTAATTTGTTTGTCTCTTTTTGTGATAAAATATGTCCCTCAGAAAGTAATTATCTAAAGTTTTCATTTGAGAGTCCAGTGATAATTTATTTAGTGCATGCTTATTCATCATTCAATTGAAAAACATGTAACTTTTCATTGGTGGATATCCACCCATGTCTTTACGGACACTAGCAATGTCCAGCATCATAAAAGGTGATAAAACTAAGATGACAAGGAATATTTATTTTAAAATAATGTATCTGGCAACGAAAACATTCAAAGTTTATGATAGTTGGCTTTGTTGCAATGTAAACTGTTTGATGCCCATTAGTGTCGTATGTTTTTTGTGTTAACAGTTAGCCACTATGGGAAAGAAGAGTTAATAAATTTTGAGGTTGACGAAAGAGGTTAAATTTATGCAAATACACAATTTTTCCTTTAAATCATGATGTCTTAGTTTGTGAAGAAAAGTAATTTAGAAAACATGGGTGTTTATTATAATCAGTGCTGGTAGATAATGAGTGTATACTAAAGTTAAATGAGATAGCAAGATTCAGAGCATAACATTCAGTGGTGCAGCTCATTTCATGTTAACCTGATAATGCTTTCATGGATTATTTGAGTACATTATAAATCTTTTATTGCAATAATTTCGAGGAAAATATGATAGTACAGTGCAGACCACTAAAAAGCAGTTAAGGTGGCAAAACTGAGCAAAAACAAGATTATCTCATTTTCATAGCAGCAAGACCATAAATGAAATATACTGTTTTCTTCCCCCTGATCTGCCTGCTCTTTCTTATCTATCTCCTATGGTCAGAGAAGTTGTGCAAACTTTGTGCAAAGGACAAGAATCAGCAAAGCAACAAAGTGTGATAAGTCCCATTTACTATACAGAAACCCATAGTCTTGTTCCATCTCCTAGTCAGTTCCCACCCCAGTGCAGCAGTGGGAATTTCAATTTGGTTGTTTGCATGCCTGTCTGTTAAATCTTCAAAGGTTTTAGGATGAATGGCCAGGTCCCCAGTGTCTATAGCATCACAAAGTGATCAGTTCTCAGTGGTTTCCTTCAGTCTGCTGAAGGAAGATTTGTTATCTGTTGTTTTCTTGTAATGGCTTCTAGAGGCTGTAGTAAAGAGATTAAGGCATACATTCTCTACAGCCATGGCTTTGTTATTGGAGCTCTTCCACCTACACAGAGATGCTGCATTGGACACGTCTAGGTTTTTGTTACAGCATAGCAAAAATCTTCAGATAGCACTGATGGAAACGGAGACTTTTTTGGCAGCCTTACTCATAATATTGCATCACAGGATTTTAAGGACCACCAACATACATCCCTTGTGTTGGTTACAGGCCCTTGGAAACCAGTCAATAAATGAACACAACCTGATCAAAACTTGGGTCAGCCAAATATCCAGAAGGTATGCAGCTAGAACAGGGAATGTGGCCAGCTAAGTCCACTCCACAATCATAAACAGAACTGAGAACTGGAGAAGCAGATGCAAGGGGAGGAAATCTACTGTCTCCTCATCGTTTCCTAAACTGGGGTTTGAGGTGGGGTTCAAGAGGAGGGCACCTTAGGGACACCACCCCACCTGCAGTACTTACCTGTTCAATTAATACAAGTACTGGTAGGTGCTTGCTTGGCCCTCTTTTCAGAGGCCTGTCAAGGATCACTGATGCTTGGATAGAAAACTGAGGTTGAATATAGAGCTTTAACCACCTAAACAAATTTCTGCACTAGGAAACCTTCAAGATGGAAACTACAGCATCATTTCATAATGCTATCACACTTGCAGCTGGGCAATTTCTATCAATGTCCAGGATGCATATTTCCAGATTCCTGATCTTCCTGTACACAAGATATAGTTTGGTATTTGATCATACAATAAGTATTTTAATTTTGGTTCATGCCTTATGGTCTAACTTCAGCACGCCAGCTCTTAATCACAGTTGTGTGAGTAATAGCTGCACACTCGAGGTATCTGGGGATTCTGCTTATCCAGTCCTTTGATAACTTGTTGCTATACAAAAACAGTCCCTATTATGTCATATGATCTACTATTGCTCCTTAGTGGCGCATGGTTTATTCCCAACCTAGAAAAATCAGAACTTATTCCCTCTGAGTCAGGATCATGTTCCTCCAGAAAGGATTCACAAGATCCTGGAACTCTCGAGGACTTAACAGGCCAAGACATAGTTAGCTCACTGTTATCTCTCTCCAGGGAACCTTAAATTCTGCTGCAGTCCAGGTATCCCTAGGGAGATTCTATTTATGTCCTCTTCACTTTCTCCTGTTTGCAGTCTGGAAACCACAAGAAGGATTCACTATTAGATTAAATTTCCTTAGGATATACTTGTCTGTACCACATGGTTGTAAAATCAAGATAAGCTTCTGATGCGAGTCTCTGTGGATGCCTCCAAACCTCACTCCTATCTGGAAACCAACACAGGTTGTGGGCTTATTTAGAACCAGAAGGAGTATTTCTCAATGTCCATTGGTCACAGGGGGAGAGTCTCCTACACATAAACAGTTCAGAAATGAAAACTTTGTTTTTTGCCCTGAATGGGTGCATAAATAAATGTGAAAGATCATTGCATCATGGTCTCCATAGACAACACATTAGTGTTGGCATACTGCAGATGACAAGGGGAAACTCATGCTCCTTCTCTCTGTGTGAAAGTCTATGTGGGGCAGTCAGAAGGGTTTACAAAGTCTGACATGAAACAGGCAAGGTAGCCAGGACAGAATGGTTTCTACATCAAGCAGTTGCGGAGTCCCTGTTCATCGTAATAGAGAAACCTCTGGTAGACTTGTTTGTAATGAAACTGTACAAGTTTACATTTTATGATTCCCCAGTACCAGACCAAAAAACTTGGGTTGTGGACACCTTGATGCTGAAGTCGGATTGTTTTCTTAGCCCATTCCCACCCTTCAGGTTGAATCCACAGCTACTTCGCACGGTCAGGACATTCCTAACTTGAATTATCCTGATAATTGCACCTCTGTGGCCTCAAGGGTCTTGGTTTAGTGATGAAACTTTTCATGTGTCTTGTTGGCTCTGGTGAAAACTCCTTGTGAACCTTTGAGTGAGGCCTCCTTTGAAAATCTTAATTTAAAACCATCTTCTAGCAGTTACATCAGCACAGAAAAGTAAACTACATGCTGATTCTGTACCACAAGTAGCTAACTTTGTCCAGGGGCTTGTGAGAAGTTACCGCCGATCGTGGTTGGAATGCCCTGTGGCTTTTGACAAGGTTGAGCAAGACATCCTTTAAAAAAAAAAACTCCTAGTTTTAAAGCTTCACTGACTACTCATTTGTACAGAGGCATGATTCATATCCAGCTGAGACTTAGTGGACAGAATAAATTACATTCATGTCTCTGTTGACCCAAACTATTCATCATGATAGTTCTTTTTATACATCATGAGTTTTGGTTTTTTTGCTGTGAACAAGCTTCTGTTTATGAGCAATCTGTCCTTTGTTTTGAAACTTGTCTTCTTCGGACCTTTTTCAAAGGAGTTTTCAAGATCTGGGGCTTGGAAGTGGTACCTGGAGTATACTGAGATAATCAGAGGAGTGCAATGATCTTTTCACCATAGAATGAAAGAAGGGATGATATTTTCACTCCCATCATTTTCCTCTTGAATCCATTGGGTTGTCTGCTCATCCCACAAGGAACTAACATTAGGCCATGTGCAGTATGGAAATTCCTGCGTGATCTTGTTAAGAATTTAATGATATTAACAGCATGGTTTCAGCTTTCATGACAAAATAATTAAAGCATATTATTTTTTTTTTACAAAGCAGTTGTATTTGTCTCACATTAATTTTGAGTATTACATATATAATTATACTTATGATCCTTTAATCACATGTTTGACACGTGTCACATATGCCAGCATGGTGGCTGAATGGGATTTTGTGGAAGATATGGCTAAATCTGTCTTCAGAAGAAAAAAAAATTGGATTTAAAAAATGTGTCATTTTTTTACTTCTTGCTAGAGTATATTAATGTGTCAGGTACATTTATTTATTTGTAAGACTGAATTATCCTAAAGTTTTTTAGGAGAGCAGTCTTCTGTTTCAGCTGTATGTAATTTCTCAAGTATATTAAATATTTTCTACTTTCTTGGGTAAAATAAGTTTTTATTTGTGTTTACTGACCCTATCTGATAAATATTTTGCCAGGTGTTCGCATCCCACTCAAAGTTTCGACTCATACACAGTACTTGGTAATATATGTGGCATGAAAACTCCACACAGAAACTTCAGAATATCATACAGGAATCATTACACATAGGACAATTGTGTATCACTGGAAGGTTGAACTTAACTGGAATGCATACCTTGCCAGTGTCCACTGACAGTGAACACATTTTTGAATGTATTGACTTATACCCTATGAGACAGATTTTTTTCTGTGAACAAGAAGCCTTCTGTTGTACCTGCAAGGAAAATCATTGACTTTTTAAAGCTTTTTTGTCTACATAACAAAGTTTGACCATAGATAATTATGGATTTTTAAATCTTTTTTTTTTTTTTACTTTGTCTTTTACTTTATATACCTTTTAAAGATGTTAACATTTTTATCATTTTTCTTGAAGGGACTACATGTTTATGCTTATATAGAAGGGATTATCTGCCTGAAGATTTTCCAGTTACCTTTTTCATTTATGAATATTAGTCTTTTATTGCCACTATATTGCTTGGATTGTGCCGAGATGTCATTAAGCCATATACATGAATTTTGTACATTTCTTGCACATATTAACTCATGAGGCTGTCACAGCCAGCAAAAACATTCGAGTAAAACTGTTCTCAAACTGACATTGTTTTAAGCTTTGGGATGGAGGTCTGGTACAAGAATCTCCTGCTTCTGTCAAGAGACCTTTTATTCCAGAGGGCTGAATTTGAATTGGTATGACTTGTGCCAGCCACACAACAAACTATGATTACAGGCTTTTTAGCAGCTTTGTGCTGGACTTGCAGGCGGAATTTATTTTTCCTTAAGGCCTTGTCCATTCATTGATCTTTCGTAACCCTAGCCCTAAAGTAATTCTGGGAGGTTCATCATGAATCTATTTACTGTACTGTTTTAGTTTTTTAAAAATGGTGAAAGTGACATTGAAGTTTAGTAATAAATATAATAAAAATAAAGAGATATAATAACATAAATGACATGAAAATTCCAGGAAAATATGTTGTGAACTAATCTACTGTGAGAGGCCTGTGATCAAATCAAAGATATGTGTATGTATATGTGGCTATTCTTTGTGACCCATGAACCCAAACATCATCTGACTTTACAGACCAATTTTAAATATTTTATGACCCTATTGGAAATGGATGTAACTGATATTTCTTCTCAGAGATGAACTTTTTCCATCAGAGAGACATGTAGCTTTAATTCACAGGCAAATGAAGATATTGAACTATGCCTGTCGTACTGACATAAAACGAGATAAACATTTCTGTTGTGAGAACACAACCACTTTTCACAGAATCCAGTAAACGATTTGCTTTTTGCCTTTAACCTAATGATAAAATCTGCCTTGCTTTCAAATTTGACCTATTGACACAATTGACAGAGCGACTGGAGTAGAGTGAGTGCAGTGAGATAAGAAATATAATATTCATTTATCTAAACCATGCATGGTAACCCAGATTCCAGAATCCTGTTTCTGGGCCAGTCCATGTTTTGTTGCATTGATATTTGCTTTTTTGCTGCATCCATATGTACCATAGAATCTGTGTTGACCTGTGCATTTATGATGTGAAAAATGTTGCTTTTTTTTCCACCAGATACTGACAAGGACTTTGATCCATCTGCTGAGATGCTTATCCATGACTACGATGATGAACGTACTTTAGAGGAAGAAGAACAACTCAGTGGGGAAGATGCCAGCGCAGAAATTGATGCACTTGAAAAAGTAAAACTAGATACCAGCATGTTTTCAGATATCCTGTACATGTGTGTATGGAAGGAGGGGAGAGGAGGATGTGTGTGCATGTGAGAAGAGTTTCAATAAGAAATTAAGAGAAGTTGAAAAGGTAGCAGGGTCTGGTTGGGGGTTCAGTGTGCAAAGCCCATAGAAACTAAAATGGTGTAGTTGTATCAGTTCATCTAATTGGACTATCACATCACCCCTTGACACAAATTTGAAATAGTTATGGGTATATATATATATATATATATATATATATATATATATATATATATATATATATATATTTGAAACTCGTAATAATTTAAATGAGCTCACAGACTCATCCATTACAATGGAAATTGTGTATCTTGCATAATCATCTGGTTTAAGGATATTGATAATGACCATTCACCTTTGTTTGAATGAAATGCATATCTTGTAGTTGCAGGGACTCTGGAAAGCAATATGTAAACATTGGCTGGGCTGAGTAAAACCTGACTTCATACTCATCCCTGGACTGAGTCGCTGCATATTCACACCTTGAGAATAAATATGAATGCATTTTCTACCCTTTACAAGTGAAGAAGTTAACATCACTTAAAATGTAGCATGCATTAGTTACAGAATATTTAGTATGTATCAATTAAGATAACTTTTCTCCTTTCTTGCCTGCATATTGCCAGCCTTGAACATGTCACAAAGAAAGTTTATTTCAGGTACCCAATGTAAGCTTGATGCTAAAATGGATAAAAATTATAAACATATGTTGTGTTTTCACAATTTCTTAATGGTATTCACATTTACATTGAACTGCTCCGGTGGCCCAGTGGTTAGAGTGTCCGCCTCAGGTGTGGGAGGTCGTGGGTTCGATCCCTGGCTGAGTCATACCAAAGACTTACAAAAATGGTACTAGCAGCTGCCTCGCTTGGCACTCAGCATTAAGAGGTTAGTGTTGGGACTGGTCGGCCTGGTGTCAGGATAATGTGACTGGGTGGGACATCATGCACCATGTCTGCAACATGATGCCCCAGTGCTAGAAATCACTCTAAACTGCCACACTGCAGACATCATAGCGATATGACTGAAAAATTGTTAAAGCTGTGTTAAAAATCCAAATCACATGCACACACATTTACATTGATACTTTTGAACAATTTATTTGTCATATTTAGGTGGAGAAAGATTCCCTTTCAGTGAATTATCACATAACTGTATCACTTTGAGAAGAGAAGAGAAAATGTCAACATTTTTGTGATTCATTAATCTGGTCAGGTAATGTTACTTTTGACATCGTTGCCATTAATTTCAAGATTGAAGCTTTATTGATAAATATTCATGCCAAAGTGAAGATGCCAGCCGATATTTCTAGAAATATGTGGTCACTTTTCACAAGAAGACTGTTCTTAATTTGCATTCAAAACAAGTATTTCTAAGTGTCACCAACTTTAGCCTAATGCATGCTGTTGTAATCTATAAAACACTTAATGTTGAGACAAAAGCTGATTGGTTGAAATTTAATTGTGATCATGACCTAAGCTTTATCATTCTTTTGGTCAATCATCATTCTTACTATTTATTATGCCCAAGAGTAGCTCTCTAGAATGGAGTTTTGCCCAAAATGGATCATTTAGTCTGAAGTTGGTGGAAATTAAGACATTTGGAATTCTTCTTTCAGATATAAGTTTTATTTGAATAAAGTAATTACATGTATAGATACCTGCTTGCGTCTTTGCTTTGGCATGACAATGTAATAATAAATGCACAGTGTGGAAAATCCTGATGATATGGTGCAAACATAAAAAATATAGGGCAGACATAATAGTATCTTACCAGATGAAAATCAAAATGATTTGACATTCTCTGTCTCTTAACTTCTCCCATATCTTATAAAGATGTGTGATGACTGATTGAAGAGGAAAATTTCTTGATGATGAAGTGACTTCTGGGTTAGTGAATGATGTCACAGTAAAGATAAATACCACTAAGAAATCAGGGGTTATGTCTGCAACTGCAATTTCTTGAGTTACAGTCCTTGTCTCAAATTACCATATGCCCTTGATTATAAGTCAACCTCTCCCCATCCCTTTTTTGGGCAACAAAAAGCCATTTTCTCTTTCACCATCCAGCAAGTCAGGGTTGCAGATTGGATCCATCAGACGGGAACAGCTTGTTGCGCTTTGGAAAATAAATAGATCAAACTGGTTAGATGTGTAAATAGACAGGTAGATAGGAAAAATAAAGACAAAACCAGTGTAAAATACAATTATAGTCGCGAGTCACAAGTAGAATATGTCACCAATAAATTAACAACTTACAATTTGTCCATCTTAGTGAAATAAAATCTTTTAAGAACCATAATGCTTGACATTTTGAATCCATTTGTATGATGTATTCATTAATTAAATTTTGGGTTGCATACTGTTATAAATATAGTGGTTCAGAATGATCCAGTTCACAACATACCTCATAGTATGTTAAGCCCAAATGTCATGCATCATTTTCTCTGGTACAAAGCCCTAGACTTCAGCCTCATTGTCTGATGAAGTTCAGAAGTCCTCCATTGTTGTCTAGTCATTGTAAATATCCAGCTGCATTTCCTTGGCTTCACTGTCATATGCAGGTGTTTTTGTAGAGACTGATCTTGGGCTCTGTAAGTAACACTTTGACCATACTGACTGTGAAATCTGTTCAAGTCTTCAACTGAACACGTATCCATTGTGCAGCAAGATCACAGGGAGTTACAATAACCACCCTCTGTTACTTAGTACTGAGCAAGATTCAGACTTGCGGTTTGATCAGTGGTTTGTCGTGTATGGAAAAGAAAGGGTGCTGCCTTAATAAGAAAAGGGATTAAGGTCAAGCATAAAACTTGGCGCTGAACAAGTATTAAATCACATCTTGATCAAAAGGAATGTCAGGCTTATCAGTCCACATGCACTGGCAGAAAATTGGGAATTAGATCCAACTGATGGAAATGGAAAATACAAACTAAGTCAAAACATTTATTGCATTAGACTGTTTATACAGCAACACGCAGATATTAGTTCAAATACTGGTTGTTTGGACTTGCGCGAAAATGGAAGC
The DNA here is from genome assembly GCA_016617855.1 of Megalonaias nervosa. Classification (NCBI taxonomy): domain Eukaryota; kingdom Metazoa; phylum Mollusca; class Bivalvia; order Unionida; family Unionidae; genus Megalonaias; species Megalonaias nervosa. The sequence goes on from JAECUM010001786.1 coordinate 107,172, forward strand.
AATATATGGTATCACGGTACCAATTGTTTTTCCATATACCTCAATGCTGATGTTTTGTGAAATAAATATACTTTTCTATCCTAATTCAGCATGCATGTCACGCACTGTGATTGAGAACAATGTTAGATTGTCAATTTGACAAGGACAAAACCAGGTACTCCATTGCATTTAAGAAAGATAACTCTACTGAAGCTAGACAGGGTAAGAGTTATCAGCCACGTGTACCACATTGTAAAAAAAAATTTAAAAAAATACAAAATATGATCTAGATAGGAATTAAAATAATCTCACATGTTGCCAAGAGGCTTAACTTTTTATAAAGCCTAATAGAAAGTACAACTCTTACATAATGCACCAATCACAGCTAGTTTTGTTGTTTATTTCTGAATACAATGTTACCTACACCTTAAGCTCCACCCACCTGGACTTGCGTAATTGGTACCATTATACCATATGGTAAACAACAATGATGGACTCCCAGCTTTATGATGGGTAGTATTTATTTTACTGGTAATATTTTCAAAATATTAAAATCCAAATACTATGTAACGAATACCGTGAGGAAATGGATAAACACATTGTTCAACATAAATGTGTTTCTGAATGGGAATAGTGGCATGAAAATGTAAATATATTTGACACTAATCTTAACTGAATGAATGATCTACAATGGAAAACAGCTATGAATTGTAAAAAAATTTAAATTATATTTTTTTGAGACTCCATTGTAGTCCGTGACTCCTGTAAAAGTAAGTAAAAAATTGATGGCACCACCTTCTACTGAACATCAAGATGTATGTCTATGTGTAAATGGCTGTAGAATAAGCACAAAGCAATATAAAAAGCTAAGTTAAAGACCTAAACTTTCCTTTAGAAATTTAGAGTGTAAATTGCATTGAATACAGCTTAAGCTGATTAAATGCATCGAAGTGAGATGGCTGATTTGCCCAACATTTTTTTTGTTCTTTTTGTTGACATGATGAAAATGTTAAGTTCATATTCTACATTGACAGGAGGGAGATATGCCCATAGAAGAACTGCTTGCAGTGTATGGCTATAGTGGAAATGGTGGTGTAGGAGGAGGGTCAAGTTCAGGATCCGGATCAATAGAGTCGCAAGGGAATGATACTCGATCCAGCAGTGAAGAGGAAATTTTGAGTAACCATGATCTTACCCTGGACAAAGATGAAATCGCTCGTGATCTACTGCAGAACAGTGATCAAGATGAAGATAAGGAAACTTCAGTGCATGATCTGCTAAACAGTGTCTCCTCATCACATACAGCAAGGCTGCTAAGATGTAAGGATTTGGTTTTCTTGAATTTATCATAGTAGATACCTTTTTATCGACCTATTTCAACCAGAATTTAGTTTCATCATAAATTTTAAATATACCAATACCATGGTCACATGAAGAGAATAGCAAAGTTATGATTATAGTTAATTTGACATAAGCACAGATTTGTTCCATGAAAAAATTTGAACCGATTGTTTATCTATTATGGACAAAATTGTGTTCAAAATATCATCATGGAACAAGGCTGCACTGGTGTCTAAAGGCTAATAGATTAAAAATTTTACCTCATAGCATTGACATCTTGTTTTTGTTGCATTATATCTTCCTTGTTGGAAAACAACTGTGCGTAAAGAAATTTAACCGCAGCTGCTCGCTGTCATTATTTGCTCACCTCGACAAAAAAACAGGAGGAGGGCTCTTGTATTGTCCCTGATATTGGTATTGGCATCTACATATGTACAGCTGCAGTATATCTCAAGCGTTCTCTATTCCTATGTCCTGGGCAACAATTTAGAAAGGATTTCGTAGTATCTGTCCATCCTGGTGAGGGGGCTAACTTTGTACAGTGTTAGCACATAGAGCATTAATACGTTCTTGGTTTTGCATTTAGCTCAGGTTTTTGCGCACTTTACACAGACCAAAAAGCAGGCCACTGTCCAATATTTTACACTTCACTGACTTGTGCTACATATTGTTTAAGTTTATTTCTTGCTCTCTATATCTGTATGCAAAAGTTTTCAGAATAGATGACTCAATGCAGCTCAATTAGCACCACACCTTTACAACAAAAGGTCATTGTGACCTACAATAAAAATTTTACTGGCTGGGTTAAATGATGTGTTTAAAGTTTAGTTTTCAAACATAGTTCATGCTAAAATCATCAAATTAGATAATTGGATCCATCTCCGTTAGTTCCACACCCTTACAATCAAGTCCTGAAAATTGCTGTGATCCATCTTCCAGGATCGATCTTGTTTGGTTGCAAATGTATCATATGGTGTTACAGTAAAAACTGTTATGAGCGACCTCCTGTCATTTCTGACAACAATCGTAATGCACACATCGATTTTATTATATAAATGCTCTGTTGTGAGCGACCACCTGCTGAATGTGAACGTGACCAGCGACTGCAATGTCTTGGCAAAATATGCATTTTAACACTGCTATGAATGACCGCATCGCAAAAACGAGGATAAACTCCACTGACCTTTATTTAATCCCTGTAACAACGACCACTGATACCGTTCTAAAAACAAATCTATAAAAAAATAAAAATAGGCTGGCTACTGAAATCTGAAATTTTGTAGCTCTGCTGATAGTGTTTTATAGTGCCTGTTGTAAACCAGACTAAAGTACATGCAGATTATTCCCTAGCCTGGTTCCCTGCATTGTTCTCCACTATTCATATGGGGTGAGCAACGCAGGGAGCAAATGAAGCAGGGAACCAGACTAATTATTCCTGCACTTAGCCTGCTTCCCGGCCTTATCGTAGGACCCAGCATCACCATGAACGACCGTATTGCGAGAACATAGATATCACTGACCTATATGTAATCAATTGTTACAACGGCCACTTGATTAGTAATGATTGTTCTGATAAAAAACAAACATAAAAATAATTTAAAAAAAAAAAAAAGGATTGTGGCTACCAGTGGTAGATGTTGCAGTCCATAAACCAGGCAAATGTACATGTCACAAATTGCCATTGTAGTACCAAAGTTGACATATATTGTTTATCTTTAAGAGTTAATCTGTATTGCCTGGGGGTGAATAAGGTCATTGTCTATTAAACCAGCAAGAGAGAATTGTATGTGGGATTCGACTGATAGTGTTCAAGACTTGTTGTGATGTTTGCTGTTTTTGCCCCTATGTTAAGTGATTACATCCCAATCACAAAGCTGTCGTCTATTCAGGTTGGTGCATCTGGTTATACACTTTGTTTATAGAGTTAATCCCAGTATGTCTTCTTTGACTGAAGCTGTTGACTTTTGTCTCTGAGTAAATGGTTCAGTTTCTGGATAAGATAATTGTTTTTTTTTTTAATTTGATTAATTGTTAGATATGCAATGCACATGTATAGATTTTTCATATATCTCAAAGCCCAGTCCAGACCGTCTTTATGTTCGATATTACAACTGAGCACTAATAATTTTAACACCTAGAACCTTAATAACAATGGACGAACCTCCAACTAAAAGAGACAAATTTTAAGTGGAGAAAATGATTATTGTAACTGAAAGAAATGAAAAAGAGCAAACCACTCGCAAAAAAGTGGTTTAAACGTCAGTAAAACAAATTCAGGCTGTTATAGCCGAAAGGAAAAGGAATAATTCAGAAACGATTTCATATGCTAAAATATGTGATCTTCAGATGTAAATGTGATTTCATGTTTAATGATAGAAGTTTATCTTTATTGCTGTATAATTTTGTTTCAAGATGAATGCATACAATGTTTTAACAAGAACTATTAATAAAGAAAAGAATATATATATATATATATATATATATATACAGTGATTGTGGTTATTTTTCTTTAAATTGTTCCGAATCTGGACCTTGGAAACTGGTCATTTTGTACAAACCTGCTATGATAGACCACCTGTCTTGAGACACCGCATTTTGTTGGCAGAAGGGGTGGTCTCTCATATCAGGTTTTTCTGACCAACAAATTAATGAGCCCATCCAACCTTCATTTTTTTGTTTCTCTAAATTGAATAAAATGGATTGTTTAATCCTTAAAATGTGCAAAGAAACTAAAAATGCACACTGATGCAACCAGAAGTCGTTTATTTGATAGTGAGAAACTGGTACTGTAACACATTACTGAAAATCAGCCAATCTGGGTTCAATTACATTTAAAGTTTATTTCTGAAGCACTGCTCAGGCTTGAATGACTGTATGCATCTCAGTTCATACCACTCCCTAAGAAGAAAAATATATGTATATTTTACAGTCTTGGGGGCTTGTATTAAGTTCTTGTGTTTATCTCATGACAGGTTTTTTACCTCCTGTATATAATCTGGGATACCAGGAATCATAAAACTTGGTGCGGGGATATAACTGCTACACCTGCATCACAGAATTAGGTCATTGCTGCCCATCTCTCATGCTTTACTGGCCTTTGTTAAATTTTGTGTTCTAACCTTTCATGCTTGAAATATTAAAATGTTTATACACATCTGTATTAGTCCCACAGCTAAACCTGTCACTTTGGCCTACCTTCCCCATTTTATTGGCTTCTTGTCAGTTTTTGTGTTTTGCTAATTGCCTCATGGGTTTTTGCGTGCTATGTACATACTCTCAAATCTAGATAAATGAAGCTTGAAGTGGTGCATCTAGATGAGTATTACTTGGTAATTGCAGAAGTTGGTCATTATGGCCCATATTTTCACTTGCTTGGTTTACAGTTTGTATTTGGTCTTCATTTCGCAGGCACTATTTATGCTGGAATCATAGCCTAGTCCTTATTTTTCCAGCTTGGCAATATTTTCAATTATTTTTTTTCAAGTTTCAGACAATCTTGAATATGATGCAAATCATTATCTTGGCGGCATGAAGTTGCTTACATATCTAGCATATTTACATCATGCAATGGTTAAAGTTAACTATCTATTAATATTAATGTGTTATGCACCGTCAGTTATGGCATGAATGTACAGAATTCTTGAAAATCTATTTCCTTTATACTTATGAATATGATGTAGTGTAATGTTTATTATAGATTGTGATAAATCTCCCATCTTCATATTTGACTGTTTTCTTTGTGGTTACAGCCAGCAGTCAGCCAGGAAGTGAAGATGAAAGCTCAGAGGATGATGAAGATTATGAGCCAGTGGAAAATGTGGATTGGAAAAAAGTAATTGGATTAAAACAATAACTTACAGAAGATCTAACAAATATTTATCTATAGAATTAATTATCTGGCTGTGTTATGTTGAAAAAGAAATATATCAGGAATGTTCTGTTAACCTACCCCACCCCACTCAGTATTAGCTCAGTTGATCATAGACCAGATTTTATGCAATGGTCTGTCGTCCATTGGAGATGTCCATTAGCTTTTTACTTTTTTTTATTGCTACTAGTAAACTACCAGGAGGATTGCCATGTAACCTGAGAAACTCGTTCATCCCAAGGTCTAGTTGGTTCTAAATGAAAATGGTGCCCTGCATACACCCAATATGGTCACCACAACAGCCATCTTAAAAATCTTATTGCAAACCTAAACAGATGGTCTGTTGATATGGGGTTTTCAGTAAAAGGCTTTTTTTTAATGTCTAGTTGCTTCTGATAAAAATGGTATCTATTGGTCATGACATTAGACATCCAGAACAACCACCATGGTTGGCCATTTTGAAAATCTTATCACATAGGATTTTCACTGAAAGACATCATATGATGTCTAGTTGGTCCTAAACAATTAAGGTGTTGATGTGGCATCCAGTATGACCACCAGGGTAATTGACCACAAAGATGTCTGTCATCTATTATTCATCCATCTATTAGTAGCACAAGTATGTTATTACCACTCATCCTAAACTATTTGGAAGATTACTATAAAACATAATCGCATTCATCTCATGGTCTGGTTGGTTTAAAATGAAACTGGTGCTGTATGGACATCCAGCATTGAAAATCTTGTTTTTACTATTCCTGCATTGACGGTCAAATCAGCATATTGTGCCAAGCTGATGTGCAGTTTGGCTGACATGGCAGACATCTTGAAACTCTAAAAAAAAAATTTTGCTATAGCTACTCCTCCTCAATGAATTGTCCTATTAACATAAGGCTTTCACCAGAAGAGTCTTATGGTTTGGTTGAATTTACTTCATCTTTTCTCATCTGGCTGTACAGCACTTTAAATGGTAAAACATGTAGTATTTCCTTGTACTTCTTAAGGTAAGCAGTCTGTTTTGTGCAAAGGTGAAGCCTGTAGGGTCAGCACTGAATTCCTGCAACAAATGGAGAGTGATATTTCTGTATTAACGAAACAACACCGTTCTTAGACTCTGGCCTAATAGATGAAGATCCACCTCCCAAAACCATTGGAAGAGATATATGTCTGTCCTCTATAGCTTGCTTCAAAGTGATATGAATAATCCTGGCTCTGCTTTTAGTTGTAAATCAGAAACAAAATGGGTTCCAGGGTCAGATTGTGGAACAACTTTTGCCATATATTAGAAGCTTTTTAGTTAGAAACAAAATGAGTTCCAAGGTCATATTATGGAAACACTGTTTTGGCATATATTAGAAACTGTTTAGTTGCTGAAATATCGCAATACATCAAGAACATGAGTAAGCATGCATTCTGTTATCTTATTTGTTGACATTTTTCCAAAGATCAGTGATAGCATCCTGCATGTCTTCAGCATGATGTACGAGTTTCCTTGTAGTTAATAAGGGAATTAACAGCTTTGAAACTTATTCGGAGCCCTTCAAAGTTTGTATGTGGTTTGGGGAACCTATTATTTCCAAGCCAGTTAATTGCTTTTATTGTACAGTTGACAACATCTTCTATGTTTCAAGAAGTGCCTCCATGTGCTTTTTGTAGGGAAAGGCTTTGATTCAGGAGCAACTTACGTTGATTAGATTTAACTTGTCTAATCAAGTTAAGTATTGGAAGTATTTACAACCAGACGTTAAAAAGTTATTTTTTGCCTGAATCATATTCACAAACAGAACACGTCTCAATCCTCATACGACAGCTAAAAGTGTTTGAAGACACTCTATTCCAGATTCTTATTTCAGAATTATGACATTTGTGCTGCTATTAGTTGATAAATAAATCACTTTTGTAACGAATAAGATTACATTACCTAAAAATGATGCTCAGGATAATGTGTGTCCTGGAAAATCCAGTGACTGATATGTGACTAATATCAGTCACATCAGTAACCACATTTGTTTGCCATGGATGCAATATGTTCAGTAGAAAAATTGATTGTGACCACATTTTTTCTGCCATAGATGCAACAACATGCTCGTGGGAAAAACTGATACCAGTCACATTAGTGACCACATTTTTTTCTGCCCTAAGTACAACAACATGCTCTGAAGAATAACCCAGAATGTAACTCAGATGCATTCATCATATCTCTATGAAACATGGTACACATTAATATCAAGATTTGTCTTTGGCTGTTCACATTATTTTTTTTGTTGTTGTTTTCATTCATTTGTCCATCAATCCAGGATCCACACATATTCATTTCCGGAGAAGTTCAATAATTTTTAAGATATCTCAATGCAAGTTGGTACATATATTAATCTAGTGGTGTAGACATGCCTATCGCTATTTACAATTCATCAGTGTATATATTTTGATTATTTTAATCCATTCGCTCATTTACAGGGGCACCTCAGATGCAGAGATATATTAATGTTAATGTAAAACGCCTATGATCAAGCTTTTGCATAATTGGCAAATGTCATCTTGCAGATGAAAACACATTGAAGTTAATTGGAAAAAGCTTTCTTTAAAGTTCCAAACAGTCGACGGGAAAGGATAAAAAGATAATCAGATACTTGATAATGCTTGGGGAAAAGCAACAGTTACATTTATTGTCATGTTCATTTAAGTAGCATTCATGGCAAAAGAGGTCATTTCTGCCACTGCTTGAATTAAATGAAATAAAACGTCAAAAATTACATTCAGTAGAGAGATTAACAAGAAGTCATTCACCTCCACTGAATTTAGAACTGCTGTTTCTGAACTTGAACTGGAGATCATTAAGCCTAAAGTTTATATATACAATTTTTAGCTGAACATCAAGCTGATTTTTTGCTGCATCAGACCACATTTCTGAACTTTTCAAATGCGTGTTTTGCTAGTAGAAAGTAGAAGTAAATGATATTTCATTACACCTGACTGAAAAATGGTTAATATAAAGTGAAAATATTTACTGCCTTACTAAGGTCATTTTAGGGTTGGCTCATCATCATCATCATCATTATCATCATCATCATCATCAGGGTTGGCTCATCAGCTTACACTTTTATTTCTAGAGCTCAACTCCAACACCATTCAAGATATCTCTGAAATTTGGTACACAGAGATATGTCCATCCATCCATTATCCAGACTTTAGTTTTTGGTGCAAAAACTCCAAAATTGTTTAACATATTGCTTTAAAATTTGGTACATATATTAGATTGGTGGAGCAGATCTGCCTTCTGCTATTCACAATTCTTCAGTTGTAATATTTGTATTGTTTTCCATTTGTCCACCCATCCATCATGCTTTCTTTTCCAGCACAATAGCAAAAAATTATTAAAGATATCTTTGTGAAACTTGATACACATTTTAGACGACTGGTCTAGATTTGCTTTTTTCTCATTACTATTCTCCAGTTTCAACTTTTTTGGCCATATTAACCATTTTTCTTTCAATCCAGTGCTCCATAATCCACACTAACATTCCAAGGCAAAATTCCAAAACCATTTGTTAGACTAGTGGGGTCAATATACCTTTTACTATTAACAAATCTTCAGTTTCATTATTTTTTATAGTTTTTAGTCATTGTGTCCATTCATCCATCCATCCATCCATCATTCACATTTCTATTTTCAGAGAAAACTAAAATCATTCATCTCTCTGAAACTTTTTGCACATATGTGACTAGTGGTCAGAATGTGCATTCCTCTATTCACAATTTATCTGTTTGAAAATTTGTTACATTTTTCTTCATTAGGCTACCTATCCATCAATTTGTCACTCATATTTACCTTTCTGGAACAAAACTAAAAATCCATTCAGTATGACACCTTTTATGTGTGTGTGTGTGTCACAGAGAGAGAGAGAGAGAGAGAGAGAGAGAGAAAGTGAGCAACAGCAATCCGGATGTACTGTTTGCAGTTGAGAAATTGTCTAACTGGGGTTGTTGGGTGGGAGATATATTGTCAGACTGGGGAGGCAGGCAGGGGATATATTGTCAAATTTGGGGTGGGGAGGGGATATTGTCAAACTGGGGGATATAGATTACTCATTCTGTTTGTTGCAATTACATGATAATTGATAGAGCTGCATTAATGATGAACTTCCATAGAAATAGCAACAGTTGTTAAGACAATACACAAGTTTTATTTAAACATTTGCTGTTAATCTACTATTATTACTGCATTTGTTGAAAACTTCCATGTGCCATCTGTCAATAAAAGCAGGATTGGAAGAATTCCATACTTTTATCCTCCAGGTATGTAATATGGGAAAATATAGCTATCCCTTCATCCATCTGTCTGTATGTCTTTAAATATGTTCATTTCTGAAGCATAAATCCCAGACTGTTCAAGGTATTTCAAGCAAATTTGATACATGTGCCAGGCAAGATTTGCAGAGACGGGTCTTAAATACTTAGAATTTTCCACATTCAATATTTTGTATGTTGCCATTGCATCTTAGTGCAGAATAATTAGCTTATTAAATGAGAGTGCAGGACCACAGAATACTAGCATAAGAAGTATAAAAATTGAGAGTGCTGGAATATAGGGTAGGTACCATAATTCGGAGTCTTTATACATAAGTGGGGAGACTGAAGGATATTTCAGCATTAGATGACTCTTGTTCTGGTAAACTGTTAGTATCTCAAACTTTGCACTTAGATTCAGCAGAAGACATTGGAGATCCCATGCAGCACACCAGCTAGTTCACCAAACTGATCCCCAGATGATGTCATAAACAACGCCACTGCCTGCAAAAACTGTTTGACCCTGGGGTCAGTCTCATTTTGAAACATCATTTCTCTTATTTTAGTGATGAATATTTCTCAGAAAGATAAATTTACTATGACATCACTAAATGTGCTAGCTTTAGAGTTGAATTTTTTATATTATTCATTACTTTTGGCAGATTCTTTTGAAACCTAAGTTAAATTGATAAAAAAAAGTCCTTCTGCAGGTTTTTAGAAAATTTCAAATTGTGGTGGCATTGGTATGACCAAACTTGTTAAGGAGGTAACCCGCTGAGGTATGGCTTGAAATTGATCATAGAACAAGCTTAGATTAGGTTATGCCATCAAATCATGTGGTGGCAGCTCTGTGTTTGCATTGTTTGTATTTGGGTGCACTATTCATGCTGATAAATATGGTAAAATGAAGTGCATCTTGCCTCTTTGAATCAGAAGTCTGCCTCCATTGCTTACATGCAGATAACAAAATATCTAACAAAACTGTAGCAGACATTGTTTGTTCTTTATCATTTGCATGTCCATGTATAATTTAATCTATTTTTGTGGTTTATTGTGCTTGTACAGGTAAATATTATGAAGATTAAAACGATATTGTCCGATTTTGGTGCACAATATCACTTTTGACAAGTGCACAGTATTTCTCTATACGATGATACCTTGTTTATTATGTATCATACATTAACATAATCCTGACATCCATGCCCAATTTAAAGCTATCTTAAGTACCAAAGGTACAGTCTATGAAATTGCCACCATACCAAAACTGGCAGTTTTCAGAGCAGACCAGTAATTTATTACAGATTTTAATTATTTTTTAGTGACAATTGCTTTCCCAAAGCATGGTTTGTACAGGTCTAAAAAAAAAAACCCATTGGATTTTATGTCTGGTCTTCAAGAACCCTTGAAGATCAGAAAAGTGACAAAAAAGCCCTTGAAAAAATGCTGGAATTTGTATTGACAGCCCTTATAAAACCCTTGAATTTCATGAATATTTGACTTATTATTACATGTTTCATTTTTGACCTATTTAATTATGGGGAGGGACTGGGCATTAGTGACTATTCTGATGCTTCATTTTATCACGTGTTTCATTTATTCAGATGCCATGCCTTATTGCCAGACTGGCATACATTTATATATTTAAACTTCCCAAAGTGTAGTTTATGTATCACAGTCAGTGGATATGGCAGATGAAACATGATGAACATCAGATTCATCTTTAAAGGTGGGGAAATGTTTGTTAAATTGCAAATGGATCATAAATCCCAAATACTGATGAAATATAACAAAATGATTTATAGTAATGTCTGAAGCGAGTATGTGAAGCAGAATGTCCCTGAAGCCAAATTATTACAGCCATCTTCTTTTTATACAATATTGGCTGTCCTATGTAAGAAATGTATACAGTAGGAACTTATATAAGTCAAATCGAAACAAAATTCAGGCAATCTTGAGTAGGAAATACACACTAATTTTCCCATTGTTGAAAGCAACTCCAGATTGCTTCTAGTAACACAGTATGAAAGGAATTTGCATTATCTTTTCTGTTTTACATTGCTGTTGAAGGAATTCAGCAGTCATTTGTAATATGTAATATATTACAGATGAAACAGTGATTTAAATTTTGTTTTCTTGCAGACAATACAAGTTGGTCACAGTTACCAGGCAGTTGTACCAGAAGGGTTGTGCTCATATGGGGATGCTCCAGGTATTTTCAGAATATGCTCAATTCATCTGTCATCTTTTAGTTTTATTGTATCACTTTTTAATTAAAAAACCCAACATTTTTAATCATATCAAAATGTAAGCTATACAAATGCTGTACACATCACTAAAAATTCTACAACATGACATCCTTTTTTCTTGATATTTTGGCCAGTTGCACTGATTTTCCCAGTATTTCTTTTTGTTATCTTGTCTTGGGTATATTTATTAACTTGCTCCTTTTATTGCTTGTTATCCATGCAGTTATAACAATCAACACCTTGTGTAATATTTGACCACAAAGTGTCTTTTGTAAATTTCATTGTGTACATTTACATTGTATTATATTCAAATTCATATTTTTCTAGAATCGTATCAGATAGTAAATTTTGAGATATAAAATTCATGCACTCGGAATACCCATCAACATTACCTTTAAATTTGGCATCAACTTGTGCTGGAATAGTTCATAATTGTGCCACCCTATGTTGTGAATGTTTGGATTACTGTGGTTTACAGTATTAGCTTTACATATTAATTGATGAGACAAAGTAGTCAGAGTGTTTTAAAAGATAAGAACTTGAGACAAAAGAAACCCCAACTGAGATAAATAAGTGACTTTAGTGTTTTGGTGCAATGCGTTACTTAAAGCAAAGTTAGTGGGAATAAGTGATAGCGTTGTCTGATTCAAAGCTTGATTTTGTCTCAGATTTTCTGTCAGCAGGTGCTTCATTAACATTGTAGGTCACCAAAGACACTAAAGTTGTAGCTATTGTAACTCAGATGGTTTTCTTGTCAGAGTCTCACGGACATGATTGGGTGACAGATGAAGTCACTGGAAAAACCCAAAGTATTTTGGGTGATTGAGTGGTCTAAGGCACTTGTCTTTACATGTCTCTGACATCTAACTTCTGCATGGGTTTGAGTCTCGGGCTCGAGCCAATGTTGGTATGTGCGAAAGCTTACCAATAGCTTCTCAAGGGGGGGGGGGGATTTTCCCAAGGTTATGCCAGGTTCTTCCTCTACCAAACATACTCACTGCCATGTATAGCAGATCATGTGCTGAAAAAATGGCATTAAACCCATAACCAACCAACCAGAATATTCCACATGCTTGTGATGTATATTTGTGAGATTGATAATTCATTGAGAAAACTAATGGCTGTCTCTGCTGTAACCATTTATTGTGTCATCAAGTGCAGGGTCATCACTTGTGGTCAGGAAACCGTGAAAAGGCTTGGAAATGAGCATTTGTATCTAAATTTCATTAGTATGGTGAGATGTAGGTAAGACTCTTTTACGTTAACACACGTGCATGTGAGACACTGTGCCATGGAACCCTTGGATCAACTTGGCAGACTTGAAGAGTTACACTTTGGCCTTTTATTCGTCATTTAGCACAAGTTGTTATTGCTGCTACTCCAAGACTACTCTTTAAATTACCATGAAATTTTGCACACACATCCATCTCTAGATTTAGTTGATCTGGAATGAAACTGGTCCCCCTCAAACATATATATGCTCATTTATAATTTGAGTCCAGTTGCAAACAGCATTGACCCTGATCTGCAGTTGAATAATGTGCCAGCAGATCCGAGTGTGTTGTTTGTTCTACTGATTATTCCTAACAAGCTGCATAGACTCAGGTTTGCGGGTACATAATCACATGGGAGATCTGGATCTGTGCTGTTTAAGTGGATGTATATAATATGTAAGAAGATATTTCTTCTGCCAAATACGGCATCTTCAAGCTTCTCAGGTTCATCAGATGGTTTCAGTAAAAGAATAAACAGACAAAAGAAAGAGGCAGACTTAGATTTCTGAAAGAAAACAGTTAGGATGGAGCATTGGTCCCTTCGAGGAATTCTTGTTTTGTAAAATATACGGCACAATACTTGTTGAAATGTATTAATCCATAGAATTTATGAGGACTTTCTGTGAGTTTACTGATCTCAGATTGATGGATGAAGTTTAATTTTGAGCCCAATAATAGTTATGTCTTGTTTTTCACAAGTCCAGTCATAAACACCCTTATATTAAGTTTGCCACATACTTGCAAAAATCAGTGCAAAAAAGTGCCACCACAGCCATATTCTTTAAGGAATAGTCTTCAAAACTGTATGACTTTAAGGCCATCTTATCAGAGATTTGAAGTAATGCAGCAAAATTTCATGTGGAAATGAAATGCATAATGGCAAGAACCATTCTTTAAACTGAATTAAATTATAAGCACCTTGTCAGTACCTTTTAAAACAAGAAATCAGTTTTCATGTACAGTCATGAAACAGAATTTTGGCTGAATTGCACTAAGCCTTTTAGTTATTGATATTTAAATATGCCTGTCAGTAATCATATTTTGACCAACTATAAATTGGGCATTTAGATTGCAAGTGGGTGAGGTCAGCAGACCTTCACAGTTTATGTTATACACATTTAATGTTTTGGTTTTCACAGGTCTTACTGTTTGAATGTCCTGTTTATATGTTTTATAACATACTTCTTATTCAGAATGTTAACTTTTAGTTTTGAGAATATGATCAATGATCACTTTCTCTGTTTTACAGCATATGAAAATGAAGACCGCCTTTTATGGGATCCATGTAAATTAGATGATAGTGTTGGTAAGTATCAAGCATTTGAGTCTATAATAAATGATTTTTTTAATGCATTTCATTATTCATAGTCTAGCTGTACATTATGTATTTAAATTGTATATCAACAGTTGATGTCCATTTTAAAGAAGGAAGTCATTTATTGCTTTACTGCCCTACTGTACTGAGGTACCATTGAATTCTACTATACATACAGCCCTAATGTCCTGTAACTACATTTCTTTGTCAGATACATTATCCAATCATGATGCATTTTTGGGTCAAAAGTATTTCACAATCGTCGCCACATATATAGCTCAAATTGAAGTACCTTAACACTGATTCTAATTTTTTTTTTAATATAGGGTTCACTCATCTGGTGAAATTTTCTGGAATTTTAGCGTAGTACTTAAAAAGTGCTTAAATATGTCCAAAAGGGGGTTTTATTCTGGAAAAGACCTGGAATTTTAACATATTTTTAAAAAATTTTTTTTTACCCAAACTGTCCTTGTGGACTGATTGTCTTTGGCAGAAGTTGCAATCATGTAATCACAAAACATTTACTGCTCCATTGGCCTGAGTAGTTAGAGTGTCTACCTCATATGTGGGAGGTTGTGGGTTAGAACCACAGCTGAGTCATACCAAAGACTTATAAAAATGGTTTTTCTCCTGAATGGAACTTTATCATTGACACTGGTAAATCATTAGTGGGAACTGAGAATGAGCATTGCAAATATGGGACAAAATATTGGTACATGTAAATTTCTTAGAAATAAAAAACGGTTCATGATCCACGCAATGAATTTCACAAAGTTATCAAGGAATGAGTGAAGGATAATGCTTTGTTGCAAAGTTGCACTTCTAAGATTGCATCATAGCTACAGACATTCTTGTCAACATATCAGACTTAGAGACCATTGGTTTTCTTTGAAGATCTGTGTATTATCATAAAATCTCTCATTAGAGATTTATCAAACGGGGTGTACTTGAAGTAACAACTGATCAAAATTTGATATAGTTGATGTAGCCAATAAGAACTTGCTTGTAAATTACACAAAGGTAGATGTAGGTTTCTCAAGTGATAGTGCTTGAAAGGCATTGTAAGTGATAAGTTACTGGAATTCAGGATTGGGGGCCCCGAGTGGCCAACTGGTCTAAAACGCTCACCGTTACGGATCATTGCCATCTCACCTCTGTCTGCGTGGGTTCGAGTCTCAGGTTCGGCCAATGTGGGTATGTGAGAAAGCTTGCCAGTATTTTCTTGTGGGTCAGTGGTTCTTTCCGGAGTTTTCCTGGGGTCTTCCTCCACCATTAATACTGGCCTCCATGTATAGCCTATCTTGTGCTGAAAAATGGCATTAAACCCTACAACAACAACAACAATTCAGGATTGAGTAGTGACTGCTCTGATGGACTAGTAGTTTGAGCGTCCGTCTCGGATGCGGGAGGTCGTGGGTTCGACCCCCAGCCGAGTCATACCAAAGACTTACAAAAATTGGTACTAACAGCTGCCTCGCTTGGTGCTCAGCATTAACACACAAACACACGCTCTGGATTGAGTACAAAATATTCCTGGTGCACTTACTGAAAAATGTTGACAGTGCCCAGTGTCATTCTGCTGTTGGGTATCTTTTCTGTTTTAACCCAGTGAAGATGGCAGCAGACAGAGGCTTGCACATAGAAGTTCAAGAAGGTGTTCACTTTTTTATTGAGTGCTACAAGAATGGATGAAAAGGTCTGTTTCACCTTTATGGAGCTGTATGCAGAATACCAGCTTTCAGAAGTGAAAGATTTGTCAATTTCAACCAAAACTTGGATTCAGTAGACAGTCTGCTCTATGAATGTTGTCTTGGGTGGCAGTCAGAAGAATTGTTAAAATAAATTTTAAGTTGGTAGTTTGAATAAGCTTTTATTTTTTCCATTTGTTCTAGTGGAAAAATATTTAGAAGAAGTACAGACACAGGCATTGAAAAATGCAGTTGGAGTAGATGCAGTACCAACAGGAGCACATATACGAGATGATGAGCAGGCAAGTCCACTCATAATTTTAAATTTTACAGAAAATTTAGTTCTTTGTGATAGAATCTGATAGATACAAAACTGGTTCAAGTTATTGATTTGATTCTTTATGTAGTTGTGAATATATCTGGAATTCTAGAGACCCATTTCTTGGTTTATTTAGACTAAGCTTGTAAGAGTTGCCTCCTCCTAAAGTAAGTAAAGTGAAAATTAAAGGTAGATCTTGCAGTTTGCCAATACTTGTAAATATAATGTTTGATAAAGACTTTACATTCTGGTACGTTTTCATACCTGTTTGATTCTAAAGCTATGTCTCTTCCCCATCCCCCACCCCTTCTGATTTCTACTGCAAAGAAGTTACCCAATCATAATACCCTAAGAGAACTACCACTACTACCTCACAGATCCAGGCCAATCATGTGAATATTTCAGTTAATACTTACCTCACAAAATCCTTACAATGTTTTTGGAAGTTCTACACTTACACTTTCAAGGAGTCTTCACTTCAAAGACACAAGAGACATCAGACTCACCACCGACAATCAAAGACAATGATGCTTGTTCTCAAGTTCCTTGATCATTACTAGACTCTACAATTAGCCTTCTGAGCTTCAATCAAAGAAGTTTTTTGGCTTTTACCATTGGAGTTGTGCATACCTCCTCCCACTTCATCAGCAACCTGGGTCAGAGGTCCAACTTCAAATTACTTCTGCAGTCTGGAAGAGTTACCAACATTTTGGACCCAAGTGTCAACTGATTTTTTTTTGTTTCTCACAAAAGTACCTGCTATCAAAATTTCATCAGCGGTTCCTATTTCAAATGGACACACCAGCAGTCGACCGTGATATCACAAGTTTTGGGATGACAAAACCATACTCCATATGTATTGATCGGATGTCTTTTAATGACACTAGATAGTTGGTACATGATAATGTTTCTGTGGGATCTTTGTTGGACTTTGAAATCTATTTCAATCTTCCAGCAGGCAGAAAAAAGCTCATCTTTTTCCACTCTGAATCCCACAGGATATGTGTGGGAGTCGGTCTCACCTTAGCCAGTGCAATAACAGCAGCTGTGATTTTACAGCTGGTGGAATGAGATGCGTTGTCTTCCATAAGGAGCACCATAAGGCCAAGCTTCATTTGCAATCTTTATCTTCCAATCTTCCATTTAATGGACAGACGAAATCTTCGAACAAGCCATCAAAGAGACCAATTTCTCATCCACACAACCTCGGTATCACTGCAGGGACATTCTGGGAAATCCATAAAAAAATGCAGAACTCACCTAGGACACTGACCTCCAGGAAACAGTCATATTGAAGTTAAACCTGTCAAAAACCACAGTTCTTGCAAACAAAATGGGATAAGAGACAGGGAGCAATCATTTTTGCCAATGTTTCTCCCACAACAGCACCCATTTATAAAAAAATGAGATTTCATGCCACTCTTACCACAGATACTGGTAGAGGAAGGCTCCAATTCTTCGCCGCGGAATGGGACAAGATTTGCCACAACAATCATTGGACTCAATAAGTGGTTTCTGAGGGACTCTGCTGCACTTTCAGAACACCTTCTCTGTTAAGATTACTGTCAGCTACAAACATCCCCACAGATCCATTCAAAGCCACCACCTTGCAGCAAGAAATAAATGACCTCCAGAAAAGGTCATTAGAAATCATTCAAGATATGAATTCTCTGGGTTTTTATTGAAGACTATTTTTGGTCCCAAGACAAACAGCACTCTGCACCCTGTTATCAACCTAAGCATCCTCAGTCAGTTCATGCACCCCCCTTGGATCATGATGGAAACACCATGGCACATTTTGAATGTTATCCAGAAGAGAGAAATCAGTGTGGATTAAAAGATGCATATATTCAAATCCCTATTCACACGGCTTCATGGAAGTTCCAGCGATTCACCTATGAAGACATGTACTAATTAAGAGCACTCCCGTTTGGACTCTGCATCAGTCCCTTGGTCTTCACTTGTCTAATGAACCAAGTAATGGCTCATGTCTGGACCATCTCTACAGTAGCAACATCGCTCTACCTGGACAACATTCTTCATAAACATCAAGTCAGTTTTATCTTAGAGCATGATATGATAAGCCATGTTACACTGCTCCTCAGACTGTGCTTCCTTGTCAACAAGGACAGATCTGACCTATTACCATCTTGACAATTTGTTCATCTAGGCATGGAGTTCAATACACAGGCAAACATATGGCATCTGCCTCTGAACCATGGTGGATTCTTTACTTTTAAGGAGAAAACTATCCCCTCAAGAATACCTTTGCCTACCTACTAGGCCTGCTGAATTCGGCAGCTGACCTCATCATTCTAGGTTGCCTTTTTTTATGTGCCCATTGAAAATGATTCTTTTATCACAATGGAGGTCAAACATTTGGCCACTGGAGCAACCTGACTTGGCCTGCATTGGGTATACCTCTGCAAGTACAACTGCCAAAAATAGCAGTCTGTATGGATGCAAGTACAGAAGGCTGGGGGGCATGCCAACTACCATCTTTTCAGGATTACAGCAGAGTGTGGTCTCCCCAGCGACACCATGTACGTATCAATATACTAGAGATGAAAGCCATTTTGATAGCATTTCATTGGTAGCATTGCTGCCACCATACTCAGATGGAAAGGAAATTCTCATCCTATCCGACAAAGGCGGTGATTTATCTCAAACGATAAGTTGGAACAAGTCTCCAGACTTTTGCATCCTGTGTGGGACTTTATAAAGTGGTGTCTACGTATCTGTGGCATGATACTTCAGTGCTAGACGTCGACGTCACTATAAACTGCCACACTGCAGACATGATAGCGATATGACTAAAATTTCTTTAAAGCTATGTTAAATATCCAAAACACACGCACACACACACACTCTTCGATAATACTTAATCATAATAAGCATACACCCTCCTTGCTCCTCACCTTGATGCAGTGACATCCATATAGAGAGCATGCATTATGCACTAGTAGTAACTGAGATATTCACAGGATTTGCCGCAATCCCTGTGCCAAGGGGAGATCACTCTGACTGCCTCCTAGGTGGGCAGGTGACTTTTAACTTTTTTAAGTATGAAATTTTATCTGGGAGGGCTTGATTTTTGGGATAGTAGTTGTTGTCTTAAGGTATTACAGAGGGGTGAGTATTATCAAAGATATTTCACTAGAAAAAAAATGGTTTTCTGAAGATATTTAAGGCAATCTCATGATTTGCCATTGATTTTCAGTCAAGATTTTCATTATTTCATCCATTTATTTTGGTGGTGTTTGTATTACAGTGATTGAAATGTTGATTTTGTATTAATAATAATCATGGTTTGACTGTCAGTGCCATCCTTGCAATAGTTTGGTTGATGTCATGGTGCACATAGTTGTGATCAAATTATTCCCCTTTACAGCTAATTGAAACTAACGTTTAATGAAGCTTCACCTGTCAGTTATTGCATCAGATAGTCAATCATGGCCACCAGTCTCTAAGATCCAGGTCTGGCAGGTCAGTTAAGAGGCTTGGAAAAATCTGCTTTTATAATGAACTCTCTGACATTAAAGACTATTCAGCATGACTTTGTGTTTGCTTTTGAGAACACTTTGTGTAAACTTTAGAAATTATAAACCTACTGAAGTACAGAAATTCATTTACTTATTTTGATTCACTCTGTAATCATTCCATGAATGGAAAGAGTTAGGCCTAATCATGATTCTAACCAGCTCAAAAAGTTGGATTATTTTTTTTTAAAACGATACAAAGAAAGGTTGTAAATATCCTTTCCAGTTTCAAGTTTACACCAGAAAATTCAAGCACATTTAATTATTATGGACACCGGAATCTATATTTTATTCTTCCCTGTATGTTGTTTTGGAAATCAGCATATTTTTCCTGAAGATTTCATCTTGTCGTGATTTTTTACCATTTGCTCTTGATGTCTAAGCTAATCAAACTCCGATAAACACATCTGTTGACCATTCAATTGTTTTATATTTGTTTGACAAGGATTGCACTATAATCAGAATGTATGTCTGAGTGGTCTTGATTTGGTCAGTCTGAGTGGACTTGATTTAGTCAGTCAGAAATCAGGGATAATAATTTTTGTATGCTTTGCGAGGTTTTTTTTCCATGCCCACATTTAGTACCATAGAGGCAACATTTTTGTGCCTGAAATGAAAAATAAGGGCAAGTGACACAACCTAAAATGAACACTAAAAAAAATTTTGATTTTTCCTCCTAGGCTCTCTATTTATTACTTCAATGTGGTCATAATGTAGAAGAAGCTCTTCGAAGAAGGAAGATGCAAGCAGTCCCTCCAACAGGTAAAATACAAGAAGTAATCAGGTTCAGACAGGTTGTGGACCATCAGATCTGTTTCCATACATCTTGGATCTTTTGTATGCGTCTTTGGGTTTTTGAATGTATTCTTAATTCTGTTGTGTAAAGTATCGACTTTGCCTACCTGCATTTACAAAATACTCTTTTTAAGAGTAATGTATTGTCATCAGTATTAAAAAAAAATAGTTTTTCAACGAGATGAGTAAAGTATTTGAAACTCCTTTAACTTGCAGCATAGTGCAGGGGAGAGTAGCAAATCAGCTTTTTGCACATTCTTTGGTTAATGTTTGCTTCAATCTCAGACTAAAACTACATAAGTTATTTGAGCACATTAACACTGATTGGAAACTTGTGAACTAATACCTAATGCAAATTTCTTAAATTTAATGGACCCACAATGACTTTTCTGCAAAAGTAATGACAATCCAAGTGCATTAGATAAGCATCCATTTGAGGAGTCATTGTTGATTTCATGTCTCTATATTGATTTTATACAATATGATAATTGTTTTGGCTGCTATTGAAACTACTGTAAATTAATTAAAGAGAGTATTAGGATTTTGCCTAAATTAATCAACAATAATTTTTTAAGAAAACACAGGTTTTTGTAATATAGACATTACAGAATTTGTATCGTATATTTTTAATGAGTAGTATGGACAGTATAAATAATGCAGTAATCTGTGTCAAGCATTAGGATAAGGTATTTCCTAAAAGGTACATCATATCTACATTTTATCATTGTGTTCTTTTCATCCAGGTCTGTATGAAATGTTTTTGTTGTTCAGTCCACACTTTATTATTCATGTGCTCTGATAACAGTTGTCTTTTATGTCCTTTGAGAGATTCCAAGATTATAGGTGGCCATAGACTGCAAAATGGCCATAGTTTGTCTAAATAAAGGCAAGGATTAGTTGATACAATCGCAAATTTACAAGAAGATTACAAATTAACAAATTATCATTCATTGTTAAGGCTGTCAATACAATTCTACACAGGCAGACATAGATTGTGGAACAATGACTGGTCCATTTGTTATCAAATGAGAAACAAACATGGCCTTGTTGGGTGTGTAATTCACAAAAATGAAACATAACTGTAGAAAGATAAAATGTACGAGTAAGATTCATTTTACAGTAAACATGAATCTGGGTACCACTCCGGTGCTTGAATCATATTTAAACCATTCTGTTGTGAGCTACAGTCCGATCCAGACTCTTGATTACTCCAAAACTATAGGTGGTAATTGGTTGCATTTTCATAGCTGTATGTATCAGGTGAATTGAATTATTGGTTCAGACCTCATTCTCGGTGGATTGGTCTTAGCATTTCTTTGAGTGGGTTCCAGTATATTGTCCAATTCAGACAGTTGTTTTTTTTAACTGCAGCCATTGCCTTGTACTATGACAGCTATAACTTGTTTTGGCAGGTCACACAATCTTTAGCTGAAAGCCAACTTTGATACTGACAGATCCACATCCTTATTTCAAGTCTTAGAAGTACAGCATCTGATGCTTTGCCAATCTTTTAATTTACTTTTTCTGTGGGAAATGATGCCAGTGGTGATGTCCAGTATGCATTTCATTGCACCAAAAGTTTACCTAAATTGATAAGTTGGAAATATAAATATATTACTAGTCTACATAAGTGTTAGATTTCACATAATAAATCAGAAATGAGGTTTTTTCAATCGAAGAAATGATAACACTTGATATTGTGAATGAAGTTTTAAGTGTCGTGCACAAATACCTGATTAATGCCAAATGTCCAGTCTTGTTCACACAAAAAAAAGAGATTTGTGAGGCAAAAGACTAACAGCTTATTTTTAAATGCATCAGTTCTGTTTTTCAAGGCCAGGCCAGACTCTGCATGTATCATTGCAGACATGTTCTTTAGTTTGCCTACATTGGTACAAAATGTTTTTTTAGTCCACTTACTTTCCTTTGTAATTTTTGGCATACTAAAGAATTATAAATTAGTTACAAAGCATCATATCCTGCAGTAAATAAAATATTTCTCATGATGTCTAAAATTTGCAACATTTATGTTCAGACCATCTAGATCCTAATGTCATCTGGGTGCCTAAGTGGCCCCAAATTCAACAGGTCTGTTGTTGCTGTGATTGTCCTTCAGACATTTTCAGTTTAGGTCACTTACATCTCTGAATATGGAATATATGCTGATATTATTCAGCTCTCTGACTGTCCGTAATGAGTGAGATCCATGCATATTTATGAGGTGATTTTACATATAATTGAATAAGTTTTATCACTATTCTGGAAACTATAATTCTGAGCCAGTTTTTTAAAAATTGGAACATGGGTTTAAGTCATTAAGGTCTTTGGCTGTTATGAAAGTCAGATCAGTGCATGTTACCATATTTCATGTAATTTTTCATACACGAAAAAATAATTATTAATTTCATTGTATGAAAAATTATATGTAAATTAAAGAATTATCATTTGGTGGTACTGACTGTGTACTAAAAATAAAGGGATCGTACCTGAACAAGTTCTACGGAACACACGCTACTGAACAACATAACGGTACAAACGTACAAAGTAAACGTGTATTTTCTGTCTCATTC
This sequence comes from Megalonaias nervosa, assembly GCA_016617855.1. Classification (NCBI taxonomy): domain Eukaryota; kingdom Metazoa; phylum Mollusca; class Bivalvia; order Unionida; family Unionidae; genus Megalonaias; species Megalonaias nervosa. The sequence continues at coordinate 130,393 of JAECUM010001786.1, forward strand.
TGCTCTCAGCTCGAGAATCCAATTACAATAAAAATAAAAGTACTCAAAAAGATTTTTTTTGTTATCAGTGAACGAGAAAGAGAGAGAATTTTTGTTGTTATTAGTGAACAAGAGAGAGAAAGGATTATGTCTCAGGGTGCAAGCTTGTCTGCATTTCGAGCATATGTAGCAGTTATATTGTGTAATGTTGGCAAAATGATTAAGATGGTTTGAACATGAATTAGTTATTGGTATTATTTATTGGTAAATTGTACGCAACGATACGAGTCCACATTGTCAAGAAATTAAGTGCAACTTGTATTTTTACAACAACAATAATCTCATTATCAAATTGCAATAAAAAAAATAAAGAATTTGAAGTACGTTTTAGTTAATGTGCGTGAGAGCACGTGTGTGTGTGTGAGTGCGAGAGAGAGAGAGAGAGATGAAACCAAATTTTTTCAATGTGCAAGACCGTATTTATTCACGGTGGTTTTTATTTGTAGCTTTTGCAAAGAGACTGTTTTTCAGTTACCTGATGAGTGTGATAATCCTCATGTATTACGACCCTACTATATTCCATTATCAATAAACACTGCTAAATCAAAATTCATTCTGGTTTTAATTATGATGTACATTATCACAACAACCATATGGCTGTGCAGTGTTATTTACATGGTAATTAAACATGATTAGTGCGTGGTTATTCCAGTTGAAACCAGATTGAGGCAAGAATCGACAGAAGAGGTCAAATCAGCGAGGCTGCCAGTAGGGAAATGAGGCTTTCTTTAGGGAAATTAAAATCTGTCAATGTGCTACTAAAGCCGTTGTCCATACAGCAGATGTTATAAGGACAAGCGATCATATGCATTACTTATTATTCAAACTCGCCAATAAAGATAATAGTGGGGTATATCATAGAATAGATTTGCAATAAAATGTTAATTATATTCAAGTCAAAACAGAACAAGCACTTAAAAGATAGTATATGTATATATACGAATCGATTTAATGGAGTCTGTGACTTTTAAATTTACAATGTAAAATGACAAGGTTTTTATATTTTATGTTTGTATTACTATAATGAAACAATAAGACTAGTTGACCAATGGTCTGTGGTCTTCACTTTAGCATGTATTGAGATGTTATTTTTGTTGGATAAGAAAACATCAAAGGGCCTCTGAACTCGTTTTAAAATGCACGTGGCATTTTGTTACGGTGACGGACTTAATAAGGAAAACTAATTAACAATAATATTTAAAGGTATGGTCTATGAAGACCTTTGTCCATTTGTTAATAAACACCAGTAGATATTGTAATGACAGTAAGAGAGCTTATGCACATGGGCGCCCGCAGCATTTTTTTGGGGAGGGGTCAGTCAGTCAGTCATGGCCGGGAAAGTTAGTATAGTAAGCAGTCTGAAACTAAACCTAATATTTACTAAGCGTTTTGAGCCGAATCTTGTGGCATATTTTCAGCTTCATTTGCATGATTAAACTTTTTGGAATTAATATATATATATATATATATATATATATATATATATATATATTTGCATTATGATTTCGGGGGGGTCACATGACCCCCCCCCTTTGACCTATGCTGCGGACACCCATGCTTATGCATGAATCATCATATTTTCTCACCATCAGTTATTAATTTTTGTAAAAACAAAATGGCAATACGGTACAGTATTTTCAATCTTTTTTGCAAACGTAAATCTTCTTAGTAGAAATTTTATGTCCGATAATTTAATGGATTTTTCGAAAAATACAAAGTGATATGTACGAAAAATTACGATACATTTAAATAATTATTATTTTGATAACTGGATTGTATACAAAAAATTAAAGGGTATGAAAAAATACATGAAATACGGTAATGCTGTGAGTTTGTGTCCATTTGACTGAGCTTGTTTATTTTTATCTGTTGTGTGTATTATCATTATGATTTTGGATAATTTAAGTTCTGAGCAAGAGACTGCATATTAATGATGCCACTATATTTAGAAAGAATTTTTATAAGGATATAGTAAAATAGGTGAAGTCAGCATTATATAATGTTAAGGAGATAGTTTACATAGGATGTGTTCTTACAATGCTTGATAGGCCTGCTTAGTGAAATGTCAGCTGTTAAGTTACGTAAGCCAGTTGAGCAATGTCAGGCCAACTCATTCCTCTTGTTGTACGGAAGTAATAGTTTTTAATACTTGCCTCATGGGGTGAATGGAATTTTGGAGATTTTTTAAACCCTGTTTTCACTTAATATATATTTCATATTGGTTGTACCTATCATATTTCTTATTTGGTAAGAATTTGTGCGGAGATGGTCTCTAATATATAGTATAACCAGTGCCTTTATTTGACTCTTAAAATAATGATTTAGAGGTAAGAATTTTGTACTAAGTATGTCTCCAAGTTCAGAATTTCACCAGAAATATGTGAAAACAGCAACAATTTTATATTTCCAGATCCCATGAGTCTATGGTCAGAGGAAGAATGTAGGAACTTTGAAAATGGTTTAAGGATATATGGAAAAGATTTTTATTTAATACAGCAAAACAAGGTATGTGCTATTTAAATTTTCAGCCATGAGAGACTTGAACATAAATAAAACAGTTAACATTATTTATTTAGTATATTCTCTTACTGTGGAAAAGCAATGTTAAATTGTATCACATTACATAATGTTCAGCACACTTCACTATAAGACCAAATGAGCATATGGTATATGCTGCATTTCTGATGCATCTTTCCATCATCTGTTGTGCATCATCAGACATTACTTCTCACCGCTCTAGAGTTTCTGATCTGATCTTGATCAGACTTGGAATGTGGGTTTGTATCATTAAAATTTCAGATACATTTGATGGTGAGCGAGATCCGTTAATACTAATGAGGTGATCTAATTGGCTGAGATTGTCACTACTCTGGAAGCCATGTTACTGAACGAAATTTTTATCAAGCTTGAGGTATGGGCTTGTGTCATCAAGACCTTAGGTGGGTTCAGTAAAGAGCAAGAGCCATTCATTTTAAGGAGGTGATCTTGCATCTGATTTGTGGACCTTGGAATATATGTTTACATCATCAAGATCTCAGATGAGTTTTGTAGTGTGCACGATTCATACTTCCTAATGAGGTGATCTTACATCTGATTGTACTAGGTGCTCAGCATTAAAAGGTTAGTGTTAGGACGGGTTGGCTTGGTGTCAGGATAATGTAACTGGGTGTGACATGATGCTACTTGTCTGCGGCATGATGCCCCAGTGCTAGACATCACTATTAACTACCACACTGCAGACATCGTAGAGATATGACTGAAAAATTGTTAAAGCTATGATAAAAATCCAGATCACACACACACATGCACATCTGATTGCATGGTTCAATCAATTTTGAAAAGTGCTTAAATATTGGTTGTTATATAGTGACAAGTACTTGAATTTGAGGTCGGTTCCAAAAGTGCTGGAAAATGCTCAGTACTTTTTGAAAAATGCTTGAATTTTGAAACAAACCTACTTCATTAAAAACACAAAATTGATGACATAAATATCAAGCAATAAGATTCATTAAAAATAATTTGAAATACAATTATCCTGAACATTATTTTTATTCATTGTTGGGTCACTTATATTCAATGTTGAGTCACTTATAAATGAGGAATTTAAATTTTTTTAAACTGGAAAATTGAACTTGCCCTTAGGAAATCTGAGGTTGCCCCAGTGAAAGAAATAAAATATGGGATATTTTAAGGAAATTGGTATATTTAACTTATGTTTTCTTTGGGGGCCCTGAGTGGTTTGAGTGATCTAAAGCGCTCACCGTTACGGATCACTGCCATCTCACCTGTCTGCATGGGTTCAAGTCTTGGATTCGGCTAATGTGGTTATGTGAAAAAGCTTGCCAGTAGCTTCTTGTGGGTCAGTGGTTCTTTCCAGGGTTTTCCCGGGTTCTTCCTCCACCATTGATACTGGCTGCCATGTACAGCCTCTCTTATGCTGAAAAATGGCATTAAACCCTACAACAACAACTGTTTTCTTTGTATCTTTGTTGGCACATGAAAACAATTTGCTGATAATTAAAGTTATTAAAAAAATGTACCTGTAAATAGATATGTAGATGAGAAAGAGTTGGAATGCAGATATAGCTGTAGAAGAACAAATACAGGTATGTACATATATATATAGATAGGTAGGTAGAAAAGGGTTTTGAAGTAGCTAGATTTTTAAGTAAGAGAGAGATATATATGTAAAAGACATTGAACTGAAAAATTATGCGAACAATAGCATAGCAGCCTTCAGAATTTTGGCAAGAGTATTTTCCTTCCCATTTTTGTGCATGCTTCTAGAAATGCAGTCCCAACGAACTTTGCTCAATCATGTGATCTGATAACATTCTTTTCTATAATTATCAATCTGTATGGATTAAGTAGTTTTGGGATATTTTATGCAGTAGCTGAAGAACATTATTTTCTGAGTTGTACCTTAGCCAGGGATACTCATTATTCCATGATGGTTGGAACTTTCTTGAATGTTCTGTGACACCATACTGGTTATTTTTCTTTAAAATAGATTCATTAGAGCTAGAAACTTCACAAATTTTCCTTTTTTGCCCAGATAAAGTAACAGACTCATTTCATCAACTACATCAACAATAATGAATTCCAGATTGCAATGATTTATCTCTCCCATTTGTTTTGAATTCTGTTGTGAAAATGGTTGATAATTCGCCAGTCAGAAAAAGTAAAAAATGTCTCTTTAAACACAAAGCTATATGAGCATTTGCATGTCATTGAAAATTATATGAACCAAAAAAAGACCCTTCTCTACAGTTTTTTTTTTAGTGTTTAAGTGGTATCTGAAACTTACTGAGCTGACGATAAAAGGAAGAACTCGCTTGTACTTACCATTCATGGTAGCCCTAGTCTTCTACCTGTTCTTTTAAGCTATTATCAGTTAATGTATTTGAAGAAAATACTCGGTTTTTCGATTTATGTTTCTTCAGTAATACATACCCAATCATAATACTGGCATTTCCTGCCTGCAAGCTGTTACATCCCTGGTAAAGCATGTGCTTCCTCCTGTATTAATTGACAAACAACTAGATTTTGTACCAGTCCCTTTATACAAGGGAAGACCAATCTCATATGACTGCCTTGTGAATAAGCAGGTGTTGTAGCACTTTGAATGGTAAAAGAAGCTTAAAGACATATTTAGGTCATCTTTGCAAAGATGAGAAGTAATCTGTTGTACTCCACTTGGCTGTGCTGTCTGCACAGATAAAAGGATATACTTGTGTACACCTTATGAAGGCCTTTGAAATTTGTACCAGTGATGAAGTTCTGACATCATATTTGACTGCAGATACTAAAAAGAGAAGAAAATAAGACTTTTCAAAAACCACTGAAAAAGCTTTGTCCAAATTTAGCAGTTGAAACCATTAATATTTAAATAAGCGATGCTGATCCATCAACAAATATGGCTGCTGTTACTAAAAATAGAAAACCTTTAAATCTCTTCTCTAAAACTGCTGAACAGAATTCGACCAAACTTGACAAAGCATCTAGACATGATGGCCTTTGATTTTTGTGCAAAATGATGATGACACTGCATCAAATGTGGCCACTTTTACTAAAAAAATATAAAGTCTTTGAATGATTCTCAAAAATTGCAAAAAACAGAATTTGATGAAATTTAATGGCATTCTTCCATGAAGGCCCTTCAGATTTGTACAAATAACCTTCCATCAAAAATACAGTCACTTTTGCTAAAATAGTAAACCTTATGAATGGCAGAAATCATTATACCTACCCTGATTTCTTGGCCAACTGCCAAGTGCCCTTGTATTGTTAGATTAGATGCATTTAGATTGATACAAACCAGGTAAGCAGCCATGGGTGCAATTAGGACTTCTTTTGAAAGTGTAATGTAAAAATAATTTTCTTCATATGTTAAATAGACTCGTATGTTTGTGTGCATTTGGTTCATTTTATATAAAATGCATGAAATTTGTTAAATAGTTTCAGTCTTTCAGTTACCAAGGCACCCAAAAGATTATTCAACTTGCTAAATAAAATTTACATGTCCTGAACTCTGATGTTGGATCCTCCATACTCATCATACAAGTTGATTGTATACTTTTATATTGGAAATATTTGATTTAAAAACAATTCTGCTCACAAAATTGTGAATGCACATGAAAAACAAATGTTGCAATTTCCTTTCCATTTTGGTCCCCCCCCCCCCACAGATGAGCAAATTAAACAGCCCATTTTGTCCACTTTATATCAAATTAGAAGTTTTAAGCCTGTGTTGTGAAGAAACATGTTTGTAATTTAATTTTAAAAAATATACAGATTGAAATTGCCATGAACTTATAGGAATTCTGAAATTATTCTGCAATTTTTTGTGCAAGAGTGTTGGAGCATTTGTTTATTTTACAGGTGAAAACTAGGTCAGTAGGGGAATTAATTCAATTTTATTATCTGTGGAAGAAAACAGAAAGACATGATGTATTTGCTAACAAAACCAGACTGGAGAAGAGGCGGTTTTCCCTTCATCCTGGTGTTACGTAAGTATTTCGTAAAGTTTACTTTGTGTTGGAATTGATTGAGTCATATATGTATTACCGTGGTTTGATTTATTTATCATAATTTTTGCATACAAAAAAAAAAAAAAAGTTTTACAGGAGTTTTTGATTTCATGGAGTTGTCTGAAATTTTGTATATAATTTATACTCACTTAAAAGTTGAGTCCAACTAGAAACTGCACAGACAGATCTGTTGGTGCATAATACACCAGCAGTTCGGATTTCTATTATTTGCAGTTGGACTCGGCTTAAAATTGAATATCGAAGGGTATTTCATTTTGTAAATTAACATCTACAGATACTGAAAATAAAGAAAGCAAAAGAACAAAACCATGCTGACAATATAGGGTGGTTGTTTAAATGGGTGTTAATACAACCATCAGTATGAGCAGAAATCCCTGCTAAGATTAATCCCTTCCCAGGTGTTCTCTTCCAAGTGCTTAAGTGCTTAACAGTCCTGGCACAACTAACATTATCAAGCCAAGTGGTTATTGAGGTACATCAATATGATCTTGTACTTAAACCAGTGTCCATAAAGTTGCAACATCAGGGTTTAACCCAGTGGTTTAAGAATGGTTACATTCAAGTTATGTCGATGTCATCATTCCATATGTGAAGCAAGCATGAGACAAACTGCCCCTTGATCAGTGCAATCAGCAGAGTGAGAATCATTGATGTGTACAAAGTTATCAGTGTGAAGATGTTACTCTGGCTGCAACATTTACACCTGTAAATGGCTAAACATGTAAACAAACATGCATTGGATGATGCAGGAACTACCCATTCCAATTAAATTATATATTTCCACATCCCTTGTTCACTGGAGAGCTTATTAGGGTTTTGCTGTTATTTTCTTGAAGTATGTATTTTTTCACATGGAATGTAACGTTGCTGTGAAAAAGTAGAAGTTGATGAGAGCAGACATTACACAACATTACACAGATCGATTTACTGATATTGATTTTAAAAAAATTCTTGATACTACATCATTTAGCTTTGAAATCAAAGAGGTTAGTTTACAGAACCTTTCATTAGTAACATTAGATGCATGCATGTTAAAAACAACTGCAGACAACTATCAACATCACCTAATGCACTGGCAGATCAGGGTCTTTGTTGTTTGTGCTACTACTTAATCCTAGCAAACTGCACAGACACACGTCTGTCAGCACATTATGTGACATCAGATTGGTTCTATGCATTTTGTGTTTGTACTTGACTTATAAGTGAATATATAATGTATTTATATGTACATGGTAAAACAATTGACAATGTATTGTGTAGACATGAACAATTGATGCTTTAGAAATAGTCTCATGACTTTCTAGGAATGTTCTATAGAAATTGTCATGTATCAAGAAAAACCTGTCTTACAGTCTAAATCTGTCATAATAAGAGATAAAAAAAAGACATACAGCAAATGAAACAATTGCAGTTTGAGTGAGGTTCAACATGCACATTATAGTTTCTGTCAATGTAGTAAACCTAACAGGTAAATAGAGGGAAAGGTTTCATGTGATTTTGATTAATTGGCATCGTTTCATTAATAGTAAACCGTGTACATGGTTAGAAATTTTTGGTAAAATGTTTAGCCTTAGATGTTACCTAAACAGATATTTGTATATGGATAAAATTATACCACAAGACTTGGCATTAAACAAATACTTCAAAAAGAAACAAATTCAGACTTCTGGTTGTGAAGATCAATGAACTTAAAATGATTCATGCTAAATGTATAATCATGGCTTCTAAAAATATGTCAGCGTTTATGCCTAATCATGTGGCTTGAAGAAAGCTGCACTGTGTAATTCTGCAATTTTAGAGTTATCTACATAACAGAAGTCTGTGTCTATCAGCAGACTTGAATGACGTATAGTGGTTATATCGGAAATTCATTGAAGTGTGAGCTTTAATAATGTGCAGTAACAAGTGTGTATATTGGTCCTTAATTATTACTTGTGCTTCAAGCTTGTTTAGTAATTTATTTTAGTAATTAGAAATATAATTGCTTGCATTTATCATCATTTTTTATGTAGATTATTTATTCAGACAGATTTTGACTGGTTAGTTCTTAAATCACAGAGGATAAAGCTAGTGCAGTTTTTGTTACAAGTGTTTTCATTTGTAGTTTCACATGTATGAAGAAACACTGTAAATTTGCAATATATCTAATCGTCATAATTTCATTATTCATTATATCCTTTTCAAAAATGCTAGTACTTGAAAAGTGTATACTCTTTCTCTTGTCTCTTAATGACATCACAACGTTAATTGATTTAGTGAGTGAGTGGATCAACAATTTCCAGATACTGTATATGTACAGTTACAATATAAAATGCTTTGTAATACTTGTGTTATTATTATTAATTTCTTCTTTTAGCAGGGGTTAAAATAAAACAAAAACCTGTCAAATGTGTTATTTTATTACAGTTATCAAGTTGAATTAATGATTAATGGGATATTTTTATCTCTAGGAATTAATTTGGGGGGGGGCGGTGCTTTCATTATCACTTGGCTCATTTTTCATGTTTGTTGCATCTTTACATTCATGTTTGAGAGCTTTAGCAAAATCCGCGACTTTTAAAATGAGTATTTTAAATAATTATTTTATGAACAATACAGTTGGCATAAAGTGTTTCCTTTGCTTTTCACACTTAGTCCAAAATTGTTTGAATTGTTTGTTTTATGTTGGTGTACTTTATGGCTCACAGGCCTTTGTATCAGTCATTGATAAACTCATTGTTCTCATGCTACCCGGAAAAATTAAATTTTGCAGATATTTGATCATCCGTCAGGAGGAGAAACCAGAAAAAAATGCATATTGGAGTCAAAAGTGAACTGATTATGAGTTAAATTTATCGAGTTCTTTCTGGAATTTTCTGTGGTTACAGAACTCTTAAGTTAGTTAAGGTACAACTGCAGTATGGGTCATTTTCATGCTTGCACTAAACATATTTCTGTGGTCAATCCAAATGCTCAGGTAGTAGATTGGTCAGATAGACTGTCTATTCCATAGTCAGCTTCATGACAGTATCTTTTTTTGTTTAGACTGACATTGTGTCAACACATAAGAGAGAAGATCAACTTGTACCATGTCAATCAGATAGGCACACTGATAAAGGTTCATGTTCTGGTGATAATAAACAAAGTATTACATTTTGTGTTAGGGAGGATTATCATTAGAAACGTCATGTTCCAATTCGTGTATTTACAATCCAAAATTGTGAATGCAGTAATTTGATTGGTGAGTAGAAAGATCAACAGAACCTGACCCTGTATGTTTCCATCATATGTCCATTATGTCAAAGAACACAATCTTGAATCAAAACAAAATCAGCAAGAGAACAAATTTCTTTAAATATTTTCTCAGTCATCTCACATGTAAAACATTAAGAATGCATCTTGACGATAATGGTGTATGGTTTCTTTTGCAGGGATTACATGGACCGATTTCTTGATGATCAAGATACTCCTCCTACGCCTCGGGATCGCTCTGCTAGTCCCATTCGTTCACTTCTATATGGCGATCCAAAACGTCATCAACAGCTGAAGCCTCCTGCTGAAGGAATTGACTGTCCAGATTCTTTCCAGCAGTCTACACCATTCGAGTTGAACACTAATACTGGTTCACCTACTGTCACATCTCTTACTTCAGAACAAAAATTAAAAAATGCCTCTCCAGAAAAAGCAGAACAACCATTCCATGTTAATGGTGTTATAGATGATAGTTACCAACCTCCATTTAAGAAATCAAAAACAGAAGGTTCTGAAAATCCTCAGGTAGAGGATACAGTTTCATCAACAACATTTTTGAAAAGTCAAAACTATATAGATTCCCATGCAATAACCTCAGGTTCATCTTCATCTGAACATGAGAGTGTTAATTTATGTTCAGAAGTAAGCAAATTGACCGAATCAGGCTCTTGTACTGTTAGCCAAATGCAGCCATCAGAAACTTTGAGCCTCTAGGATTAAAGATGCTATTTCTATGGTTAAACTTGAAAAGTCAACCAGTGCAATATACCAAGAGGAAGTACAAGGCTTTCACATTTGTAGAGGCAAACCACACTGTTGATGTAGAAGTGGCAGTTTGAATATTCCAAAGGGGATATATGGTTATGTTCGAGTATATATCCTCTGCTGGCAAGAAGCAAGTAAGGCTTGAATTGGCAAGAAACACATCACGTTCCATAACAAGGATGACTTCAAGGATAAGGCAGAAGGGGAAAAAATATTCTGGACAGAGCTTGAGCAATAAACAAAGGAGTCAATATAAAGGGAGTTAACTACTGATATGAAACATTGGAATGGTTATGTTATATGATATTCAGTGTTGTCCCTTGTCAGAAATGGCAGTGAGATGCACCCTACCCGTCTTACAGTTCCCATTTTTCAGTATTTCATTTCTGTCAATTGCTTTCTTACCATATAATTCATTTTTACTCTTTAAAAAAGAATGAAATGCATACATTTCTAATTGATCATTGGGGGAAAAAAGAAACAACATATGTGTTGTAATTACTGCCCAACTTTAGTGCAGTTTTGCCCTTGAAAAAAGTGAATTTATTCCAGTGAAGGTGCCTCTCACAAGGGCAAGTTGACAACACTGTTATGATACTATTGTAGAATTCTCAGAGTATAGAAGTATCACTTACAATCCCTTGTGTGCTACAACTCTTACGGCTCAAAAAAGGACAAAAAACATATACTTGCTAGAAAAAAATTTTGTTATTGAAATTTACCATCACCACACACACACACACACACACATTTTCTTCAAATTTCAGGAATCTGGGCAAGTAGCCTGTTATGAGTATATGCCTTAAATTTGTATTTTGTCCCAGGTTGCGGGACCGTGAGTTTTCAGCTGTGTCTTTGATGCATAGACAAAATGAGATTTTTTAACTTATTTGTAGAAATGAATATTAGTGTTTAAAATATTACATTATTAGAGAAGATGGAATAAAAGATTTCCTATTTTAGAGTAAGTAAGTGTGTGATTATATTATTGATACTTGATGAATTCTGATGCATTTTGTTGCTACAAAAGGTTGCATTTTGTAAGTAAATATATTTGTGACTGATCTTGCAGCATGTTTATCTGTTGAACAGACAGCTCTTTTGTGATATTAAAACATAAAGCTCACAAGTTATAATGTCAGTATCGCATATTAAAGCAAGGAGAGATAATGGGTATGGTTTGAAGTTAACAGTTGCAAGGGGAGATGATTGATATGATTTCAAGTTAACACTAGCAAGGGAAGATAATGGATACGGTTTGAAATTAATGCGAGCAAGTAGAGATAATAGATATGGATTGAAATTAACACTAGCAAACTCACATTTTGCTAGGTGAAATTGCTCTTCTGGGAACCTGCAAGTGAACAGATTTTGCACTGGCACTTTTGCAAGTAGCAGTTATAATTTAGTGTTGGTAATCTTGCTTTTGGGGGGCATATTTATAAACATCTGTAAATGTTACAATAAGAGAGAAATATGAGCCAATCTTAGCAACTATAAGCTCAGTTATTTATTGAACCTTATTGCTAACAGAACATGTCATCTTCTAGGTCCATGTGGTAGTTCTTTTATTAGCACAGTTACATATAAGGTGCTTATCATTCATTGATGTGGAGGATGATAAATTGGAAATATAATTTTGGTTGTGGAGGGAAAAAAGTCAAGAAAACTGTCAGAATAAAAAGAGGAACAAACAAGAAAAATATATATTGATAAAAAGATACATAAAACAAATTAAAAAAAAATAAGAAACAGAAAATAAAACAAGTCCCTAAAGGGGCTGATGTTATGGCCGAAAAGAATTTCCATATAGTTGCCATATTGAATGTAAGATTGGTACCATTTTCATTAGGACCAACCAGACATAAGAAGTCTTGGTGAAAGTCCCATGATGATAAAACCATCCCTTCAGGACAAGTAGCAGTAACATTATCTATATGGCTGCCATGGTGACCATATAAATGTCAGATCAGTATCTTTGTCTTTTAGGTACATATGAACATCACAATCAGTGTTGCACATAGAGTGTAGGGAATTTTTTGTCTTATGTCCCCCAAATCTAGACTCTGCTGTCTCCTGGACTAGCTTTTTGTCAGAAAAAAACCCCAAAATATGCTTACACCTTTTAATTAGTGGATGTCCACCTATGTCTCTTTGTGCTAGCAATGTCCAAAGTTGCAGAAGATGATAAAACTGTATGATGATGATGGATAATAAAAAAAAGGATCTTGCAATAAAAACATTCGAAGTTTGAGATAGTCAACCAAGTTGCAATGTAAAGCGTTTGATGGCTGCTGGTGTAATGTATTTTTGAGGTTAAAGTCTATTTTGAAGTCATATTTTGAGATTGACAAAAGTGACTACATTTTTGCAAATACACAATTTGTCATTTAGTTAATAATTTGTTTGTTTGGAAAGAAAAGTAATTGAGAAAATATTGGTATTTATTATAATAAATGCTTGTAGATAACAAATGTAAACTGAACTTAAATGAGATAAAGAGAGCACGGTCCAGAATGGAAAATTCCATGTTGCAGTTCATTTCAGGTTAACCCCATAATGTTTTCATGAGTTACTTGAGCACATAATAAAACTTTCTGCAGTAATATAAGTGTTAAAGGAAAATATGATAGTGAAAATGCAGACAACAAAGTTAAGGTGGCAAAATTGTTGAAGCAACCAAGATTTTTCTCACTTTAATTGTACTGTTAGTACATTATGTGCTCTTATGTTCAATTGTTGCTCTAAATGGTATCCCCAGATTTTGAGGGAGGTGGACAAGTGTCCCCTGCCTTTAGGATCCTATATGCAACACTGATTATAAGTCTTTTAATGAAAATCCCATATTGATATGACCATCCATTCAGGAGTAATGACGATTTTCAAGATGGCTGCTGTGGCACCATGCTGGATGTCCAAGTGGCACTATTTTCATTTAGGGCCAACTAGACAATGGTATGAATGTGTGTAAAGTTTCATTGTAAACCACACATAGTTTACAAAGTGTAGTGATAATATACTTGTGCTAATTGACCAACGGACCAAAAAAAAAAAACCATCTCTTAGGCTCTTCTGTTATCTGACCAGTCAAACTAAAAATGAAAGTATTTCAAGAAACGACAATAAGAGACATAACGTCAGCATCACTGATTTTACTTGGATAATCTAATGAGGATATCCATGGAAAATTCAAACAGCTTGAAGGCATTACACTTCAAGTAAATCTTTTTAATAAGACCATGAGATCAGGCTGTAAAGCTAGAAGTCAGGAACTTTTAATTTCAAGTCCAGCACATCTTTGTGTTTAACCCAGAGTGGGATGCTAGACACAGAAGTCACTTTTATACTAGTGTTTTCATGATGAAACCATTTGTTATGTTTTTGGTTAATGTTTTTCATTTGTATATATATTTCCTCAATATCATGGTAGATTCTCATGTTTCACATGTACCATTATAAAGCTAAGATAATATATTCAACATGGGCTGGCCCCTTTTATTTTAAGACCAAGGTCACAATCTTAGAAAACATGCATCATGGATTTAGTTCAGGTATTTTTCATTTGCTTATATTTTCTAAACCCTTTGATGCATTTCCTTCATACTCAGATGAATCAATATGAAGCTTAGACAATTTATTCTGCAAAATGATTCCTCAGTCTATGGAACTTGTATTTTGTAAGTAAATATGCCAGTGAAGTTTGATCTTGCTGTGTGTTTATCTGTTGAAAAGAAGGCTCTTTTATTACTGTATGTACTTGCTTATGAGTCCAACTGCAAACTGCATAATGTGCTTGCAGATTTTGGGTCTGTGTGGTTTGTAAGAAGTAATTAATAGAACAAACAACATAGACCCTGATCCGCAGATGCATTCTACTGCAGATTGGGATCTATGTTGTTTGCAGTTGCGTTTGACTTACAAGTAAGTACTTACGGTATACTGAAAGAAAAAGCGGGTAAGTTAATGTGTTACAGCAATACTTCAAGCCTGAGCTCAACATGCAGGCATCAACTTTCTTGTTGAGACTTTTTGATTTTATGGACTGCTTTTTAAAAAAACAATCTCATACTGTCTTGCAGATTACAGTATTTGATATAAATTACTAGCTGACATGTGAAAGTACTCTCCTTTTGGTATTGAAAAGTTTGAGAACTAGCAGTGAATTGTTCATTGCCATAAAAAGGTTAGTCTCTAACCCTGAAACCATATTAATCTCAGTATTATAATGTACTCCCAGTGGTAAACCATGCAGAGGCTATTGTGAGCAAGGGCATGTAAAATGTGCCCTGTGGGCGCTGCTGCATCATGTAAGTGGTGACAAACAGGCAACCATTTTGTCCATGGATGCTTCCCAGGATCCCAAAATAATGTTCCAGCTGAAGGCTGTGGACTTATTTAAAAAGGGTGTGCAATTTATATAAAAATGTTGACCTGGTATTTAAATGATTTTACCCTTCTTTTCCCTTATTTTTATTCTGCATGACTTTTTGGGGTTGTCTATACTGATGAAGAGTATGGTTAGATTTGTTTAAACAGTTGTCCATGAGAACAATAGTTTGTAGATGGTTGAAATAAGTAGGTGTCATTGTATTAAGTTTCTTAGGATAGGTGCTCCAGCTGGCCATGTGGTCAGAGGCACTCACTTTTACAGATCACCAACATCTCACATCTGTCTGCGTGGGTTTGAGACTTGGACTCAGCCAAAGTGGGTGTGTGAGAAAGCTTGCCTGTAGCTTCCCATGGGTCATTGGTTCTTCCCTGTGTTTTAGCCATGCACTTCTTCCATCAGATACAAAGGCCATCATGTATGGCCTATCATGCCACTCAACAACAAGCCACAATCTTCAAGAAAGCTTACAAAAAGATACGGTTCTAAGGGAGAGATAAGTTGTTGAAAACATTAATTTGATCCATTGCTAGCAAAACATGAAACAATGTATTCAAAGGGAGTTTGTTTTTGAATATGCATAAAGAGACCCTATCCATTTTTATTGATTGATACCTAAGCAGATACAAAACTTGGTCAGATAAAGTATTAATAAAAGTTGGCCATTACAAGAAAAATGAAAAGATAAAAATACTTTCACTCTATAGAATTTTGAAATATATGTCTTGTGTATTATGCCATTTATATTTGTGACAATTATTAATTTGAGCTTCATCTTTGTGGATCTCGAAATAACAATATTTTATACAAGAAAAACTTTTTCTATTATTTCCCTCTCACAAATGAACTGTTCTCCTGTAGTGTTGTATAATAAGCATAGTACATGAGCCAGAGCTGAAGGTACTATACCCCCTTGACATTGTTGCAGGTGAACAGTTCCCAAAGAAGAATGGAATAATAGATTTAGTATTAATCATGATGCATGGCATCAGTGTAGTGCCTACAAATATAGTTGTGATGAATATAGCCAGCAAGGAGTGCCCACAGAATTATTTTTGGGTTTGGGGGGCAGACATGTTATGGTCAGCTATACAAATTTTACATACATAGGCTAAGACATTTTTAGAGGTGAAATCAGGGGAGGTTGGGGGTTGGGCAAGTGCCTCCCCCAGCCCCTACATGCGGGTGCCCATGATAGCCAGAGATACTACTTTAATACTAATGCATATATATGTGTTTCCAAGTCAAGTCCAACTGTAAACGGCATTGACCTTGATTTGTGCATATTGCACCAGCAGATCAGAGTCTGTTCTGCTGATTACTCCATACAACAGAAGATCTGGGTCTGTGCAGTTTGCTGTCAGGCCCAACTTGTAAGCATGTAAGGTTGAGGAGAAATATGTACTGCCCTGAAATAAATCCTTATTGCTAGCAAATTGAAACTTCATAATTCTCAAATGTGAAAGAGGGTAAATGATCATTGATCATATCGGTGATATTTAATCTTTTTGCATCTGTGAAAGTAAAACTGATTTATTCATCATGGTTCCAATATTATACTAGTACACAGATGCTCTTCTCAGCCTGTGTTTTCATTTTGTAGTAATTGCCATTGTAATTGTTTTATCCTCCCTTCCTTATCAGTAATCATTACTGGAAGATGGTCTGTTGCAGGCATTATCAATCATACTCTGTGTATGGTAAAAATGGTTGAAGTACATATGTTGATGTTTGTATATGAAATGATGCATTAAACATGAGTGTTTTACTATAAATTTATCAATCTTTTCAATTTGTTTAAACAAATCCACAACAGTGAAAAGCAGATCATTGCACCAAGATATGAATATTGAAATTTTCCCTATGTTTTTAAGTCAGTAGTAGTTTACACAGGATAAATCCTGAAACACTGATGTATGTAGCAGATGTGTCTCTAGTTTTTGTAGTAGGGGGGCACCTTAATAAGAAATATATTCACTAATGTCCCAGGTACAGGCAAGATTAGTGCATAATACAGTAATGTGATCACACAAAAGAAAAATTGTAAATTGGGAATGTGAATAATTAAACGTGCCCTAAAATGTTCTACATGTAAGTCTACTATAAGTTACCCCCAAATTTTTTATTTCTCTTTGGTAAATAAGACAGGGTATGGACCAATCATTTTGGGTAAAAATATGTTTCAGAATAGAAAATGTTAAGATATATTTTATTTTGGAATCTAAACCTTTTCCCAGCCTCTGAAAATGTCTCAAATATCCATGACAGATGCTTATAATTTGTATACACCCACCCCACCACAAAATTGAGTGTTATAATTTTGTCTGTCCATGGAAGCATTGGTAGCTCAGATGGTAGAGCATAAGATTCATAATCCCAGAGTCCCAGGTTCAATACTGACCCAGGTCAACCCAAGTTGGAAGCCTCAGTGTATCCTTGGGAATGGCACATAGCTCGGTTACCTTGGGATAATGCAGCTAATTATGGGTTAAAAATACCATTAAAGCCAGCAAGCAGACAAACTCATTTCTGCACAGTAATGCAATTTGTCCACCATCTGCAGTTGCCAAACCTTCTGGATGCTTGCATTTCAAATAAGAAAGAATCCTATAAATTTGGGAGTAAAGTGCTCCAAGATCAAGGTCATTGTGACTAAAAGAAAAAAATATTTCTGCATAATAATTCAAGTTTTCCACTTTCAGCAGTTGTCAGACTTTCTGGATAGCCTGCACTTAGGGCAAGGAAGAAGTTGATTTGATTTTGGAGGTCAAAAGGTCATTGAAAAAAAAAAATTGTTTCCACACAATAACTCTCATTATACATCATCTATGGCTGATGGTCTGTGTGGATGACTTGAACTTGAGGTATGGAAGAACCCTTTTGATTTTGGATTCAGTGGTACAGGTCATTGTGACCAGAAAAATAAAATGGACCAAACTTTTTGAATGGTTGCACTTGAAGTAAGGAAGAAGCCAATTGATTTTGAGGTCAGAGGTCAAGATCACAGTGATATAAAGAAGAAATTGGTTTCAGCAAAACATTAATTATAAATCAGACATGGAGCCACAGTACGTCAGTGGTTAGCATGCCAGACTTCCAACCAAAATGGTGCGTGTTTGAATCTTACCATCAGATCTAATCAAGTTGGTTACCATGGTGTTTCCTTTGGCAAGGCACTTTATGCAATAACCTCAGCACTAAATAATCCACTTCACAGACCTGGACTCAACATTGTGGACAGCACACACTTGGGGTAAGGAAGAAACCTATTTATTTTTCAAACTGAATGGTCAGGGCCACTGTGATTGAAGGAAGACAACTGGGTTGTGGACACAAATTTCAGGTATCTCCATTAATGACTCAAGTGGAGGGCATGTTAAAAAACAAAACAAAAAACGGGTGTGATGCCTCTAATCTTTTAGTGACATTTCTGTGAGTTTCTAAGTTATGAGGCACATGATGTAGTTTTCAACAGTAACAATTTGTATGTCAAAGCATATGCAGGCAGTATATTTTTCATTTATAGCTTTGACTGAAGTGACTTGGTTTTATAACTTTTTTAAGAATATTTTTGTTAGCCTAGATCCAACACTTAGGCAAAGCCTTGTTGAAACATCTTGCTGGAGGAGCCCAGTAAAGTATTTCACCAATGATAAGCATATTTTAGGAGTTTATATTTATACCTTTATCTTTATTTTTATGTACCTTTTACAGAATATGATAGTTTATATTTATTTTTATGTACCTTTAACAGAATATGATGGTTTGGATCGTTTTATCTTCCTAATTTTTTTTAAAGCCTTTTATCTGTTTATTTTTACATTTTTAGAACTTTTAATCAGCACCATAGAGTCTGTGTTGCATTGATGTACTATTAGGACACACTACATGCATGTATACTGCCTTCCATGACAAGTCCAGTCAGCCAGCTTAATACATTTGCAAAGAGTAGGGTGGGCTTATTATCAGACAGAACTATCTTTAGTAAATATTTACCTTTATTTTTTAAATGGGAGATGGACTTTTCTATAAATACAGTATTTAAAGTTTCCTGCTGAATCTGTTACCATTCCATACATGGTAACTGACAATTTGTAATGAATTGGGGATGGGATCTTGCATATCCAGACCACTGTCACCAGCCCCCCTTAAGTTAAGAATGAAACAATCAAGAAGTTTCCAAAAGATTTGTTTCATAGATGGTTAAAATTATGCTCTCGAAATGCTTAACATGCAGGAGCTTCTGTGGGCTTTGGCTTTGCACAAAGTTCCCTTTCTCAGACTCTCTACATACTTTTTTATATGCTATCCCATAGAACAATATTTCCCAGTCCACAGCTGTTTTCCCATTTCTGTCATTAACTTTCATCTTTTTTACATGTAGAGAAATAACATTGGTCAGTTTAGTGATAAAAATTGAGTGTTAGTGACAGCATCACTTCATGCTGACATGGGTTTCCATTCTGTTGACCCAGTATAGTCCTAAACGTGATGCGCTATAATTAATGAAAATGCAAAAGCCTGCACGAAGTGGGATAGTCCATAATAGAATATACTGAATTCATGGCACAGTACTATACATGTCACAAGATTTTGGCACCAGTATCACTTTAAAGTGTAACAGCTACCAATCAAGAGTACCATATATATTCGCTTCAAGTCCAACTGCAAACTGCACAGAGGCAGATCTATGGTCAAAAAATGCGTTGGCAAATCCGAGTCTATACATTTAGGAGTAATCAGCAGAATGAACAATATAGACCCTGATCTGCTATCACATTGTGTAACAGGAGATCAGGATCTGTGTTGTTTGCAGTTCAGCTCAACTTTTGGGATGTTAATAATACAGACAACTATGGTTGCATGAATTTTGAAAAGATTCTTGTTGCTGTTGATACTGGTTGAAGGTTTTGTTAAGGATGAGACCTTAAAGCTATCAATGGTTTACAGTGTATTAACATTGCATTACTCGTGGTGAAGATTTCAGATGGGTATTGTCACGTGACTGCTGGTTTAATATTAACACTATATACTTATCTCACTAATTCAGGCTGCATGATTGTGTTGAATATTGTGAATGCATTTTCATGGTTTTAATAAAATAAATTATTTTTTTGTCTAAATAAAAATAACTAGCAGGAATGGCATTTAGTTCTTACACATTTTGTGTTCTGTAATTTGTGTTTTGCAACCACGAAAGTAACAAAATTTTTACATGTAGAGAAATAACATTGATCAGCTTATTGACAAAACGGGGCTTTCCTAACATCATCACTCCATGCAGATATGGTTTTCTTTCTTATGACCGATTATATTCCTGTAATTATTGGTATAGTTTATTCGACTTTCCAGCAAGGACTTGAAGTTAGTTGCATTTCAACCTACCTTGTTTCATTCACGATCTGTCACCCTATAGTAGTCTAGCATAGTACTTCATGGATGTGATGACTTAACTATTATTACCTAGGTATTGTACAATGTAGTGGAGTCTCTTGTAAAGTCAATGACAACTTTCAGTGGAATTGGCCATTGCCCACTGGGTGTCGTGTATCGTTTTAACTCATTTGTTATCTGCATCAGTAATTCCTTAAAGATAACATTGAACTGAACACTGTTGAAGCTATATGAATTTTAATAGCATTTATACACGTCTGTTACATGTCTTAGACTGCACGACAGTTAACATATTTTCCTTCTGCAGTGTCCATTTCTGTTTTGCATCTTACTTGTTCCCAAGACCATGTGCGGGTTTTTGGTGCTTTTTTCTTTCTCTGTTTTCCATTTATCTGTCCCTTTGGGTATGTTGAAGGTTTCTGTACACCAGTTAACTGGGTGGTGGTTTCTATAATTTTATACATAGCTGTTACCATTGTTAGGGTTGACATTACCCCTTAAAGATTTGTTGCTGTTGTTTGTTTGCTAATATATTGTTCTTTAAGCCTTTCAGCAGAGTGAGTCACAAGGAGTTGCCAGATATGGGCAGAAAGAGGCTTCTTGTGACTCACTCTGCTGCTTGGCATGTGGTAAGTGTACTTTAATGGATGAATGCCTTTTCTGTGCATCGTGGTCAGATAATATGTGGGATCTGGTAGAAAGCTACTGCTCCTGTGGTTGCAGGAACAATACAGCTGCCTCTTTTTCCGACCAACTCCAGTATTAAGAGGCATCAATGGCATTCTTGGCACACAGAAGTTACCAGCACTTGTGAGCATGTTGCGTCTTTCCAATGCAAGGAAAGCACGTTCAGTATCAACTTGCTCGAGGAGACCTACACGTAGATAAAAGGGGTCTCAGTCATTGGACAGACCGAGTTCCCCGGATAAGGACTTCTCAAGGAGGTCTTCATTGCTTCATTGACTGGTCAGCAAGTATAATAACTGGACAACTGGTCTCGTCACCATCCAAGGCAACAAAATACTGGTCACTGGACGTCTATCACGAGCCATCTAGTACCAGTTACTGGATAGAACACAAGGCTTAATCTACTAGTTCTGGTTTAAGCATTTACCAAACCAGATATGCCTCCTTAATGGGACCATGTATCCATCAGTCATTATACGTCAGTGGAGGGTGCAGCCCTAAAATCAGAAAATTTGCGTCTGATTGAGATGTTGGGAACAAAAAAATCCCCCCCCCCCCAAAAAAAACAAAAACATTACCCAACCAGAACCAGTACCAGATTATTTTTATTCGACGGCTTAATTCCTTCAGTAACTTCGTAAGATCTCTGCGATCAACAACACCAGTTGTTGCTCATAGTCCCAAGCCCGGCTAAACTTAAAAATATTCTCAGTACAAGAGGTCTGTGTTTTAAGCAGGGGTCGCCTCTGTTAAAAACTCCTCACCTTCATTATTAAAACGGCGCTGCAGGAAGGACCTGGACATGAAGTCCTCACTGGTCACCTTTCGGAATACTCCCTTAAATTCTTCACAGAGTCAGGACTTAGGTGTTACGGTTTATGCTGGCACTACCCCATACACTGGTGGCCCCAGCAGCGGTCGTGGTTCAGTGATGCACTCGCTCTGCACAACAGTCTGCGGAATCTTCATTTTCACGCCAGGTTTACTTCAAACGATCTATTCACCAAGAGTGTTTTGAGAAGAGAAAAAAAATCTGGCCCACAACAGCTTAATTGTTTTCATTTTGATTTAAATATAAAAGGAAACTATTATGTCTATTATATTGATTGAATATAACATATCTTGAGGTAAAGGGGAGAAAATATATCCTTGCTCGACCCCACCCACCCCGCCCTCCGCCAATGGTCGGTCCATATGAAATCTTGAGCGCAGATATTTTCAAAAACCTTTCTTTTTCCTTCTTTCTCTTGTTGAAGTGACGAGAATAATTGAAAAGGGCTACTTACGATTCAATGGCAAGTTGGCAACTACGATTTAGTCTCTTTTCAAAGCAAGTCCTGCTCTCTAGGCAAGATTCACCTACCGTTGGTAGCCACAGAATGAACTGAAATCCCCAAGTTTCGGTAGCATCTTTACCAGGGTTGTTCAAGTTAATCTATTTTAACCAGATGGAGCCTTACATTTCTAGTTGGATAAATCAAAACGAAAAGAAATAATGGAGAAGATTCTGTCAACCTCTCGACGTTACCTCCTACTTCGGCAGCCACCATCATGAAGTGGAGTATTCTATCTAAAGAGTTTGTGTCTCGCAGAGACATCTTTCCTTCACAAAAATCAAAGGCCCGTGAGGTTATGACTCTTGTTGAATCTCTCGCCTTTCTTTATCATTCTTCTTTGTATGCTGTCATGAAAGTTGCATTCCTGCGGTCTTGCTCCACCGACTCGTGGCTCTGCTTTTGTTCGATGTCATACTCAAGCCCAGTTGTTTGGCATATCCACTCCGACACCTAGTCACGTGGCCATCATCCTCTCTTTGGGCTAGAAAAGTCGGCACTATAATGAAATGTAATAAATTACTTTCTAAAGGGTGTGTGTGTGTGTATGTGTGCACATCCACTCCGACACCTAGTCACGTGGCCATCATCCTCTCTTTGGGCTAGTAAAGTCGGCACTATAATGAAATGTAATAAATTACTGTTTCTAAAGGGGGTAGGAAGGGCAACCAATTAAACGATGCTAGAGCGTACTCTATTACATTGGGTTTTTTCCATACGGCTACTTTTGGGCTGTTGTAAACGTGGAAAGTAGCAGTTTTAAAGCAAAATGCATGCTCAAACATTTTATTTATTCCATGAACATCCTTCAGTTAGACATGGATTTGATAGTGTGCGTAAATACATAGGACACTAATTGGGTCGACGCAACATAGGTTTGTGCAGATTTTCATAATTATTGTTGATTAGAATTAGGCTGCATACTTATTCAAAATAGGCTGAACATCGCGTGGAAAAAAAAAAAAAAATGTATTATTTAGACGTGCCTAGGGTTTTCCACCTATAAAAAGCGCTACTACGAGTACTATGGTGATTCGGTGCCTCAGCGTGTTGTCTGAGACGCGAATAGCAGGTAGTCCTCGAGACGCTTTCAGATTAATTTCTTTGGTAACGAAGTATGTTTGAATATCTGTAAAGTTCAGGTTCGTGAGATACGACGTTATTGACTAAATAACAAAGGAACGATCGGCGTCTGAATCTCCAATTACATACTATAAGACAAAGAAAATGTAAACCAAGTAATATTCGTAATGCTACGTGTCATTTAGGTCGCTGAGAAGGTTTATTGCTGAGTAATTTAAATGAGTCGTGGTGCGAGACACGAAAATAAAGTTATTGACCCAAGTACAAAGTTCTTGTGGTTCTGGTAAATTTTGGATTAACATCTCTTTGAACACATGTATACAAGAGTTCCTCATATTTCTTTGTTCAGTTTGTTTTAGAAATATTAAAACTAGACATTGGACACTGACGACACAGTTTTGACTGAAATAGACTATTCTAGAAACCAGAACTGGACAGTAAGCAGTCTGTTTGCTCGTTTAAATCGGGAGCTTCCGTTTGCGTTGAAATGCCAATAAGTGTTAGGACCCCTTGGCGCCAATCAAGTTAGAAATTATAAATCCGTTAATGAAATTACTAAGTTTTATGCATTTTTAAAAAAATCCTTAATGCTGGTTAAAATCGGGGGTGGGGGTGGTTTACAAACAAACGGGAGGGTGTGCTAATATTTGAAACGAAATTTGGCGGAAACTACTTCCACATTCTGTTGAGTGGTGCAAGAAATCAAACTCGGTAACCAGTGACTATAATGGTGTGCGTCTTTTTTGCGTTGAGATTACTTTTAAATGTACTTCCAAAAGAATTAAAGTTACAATTTTACCTTTGAAATATCTGAATTAAAAGATAGGCATTTCTGATGTTTAAAACGGAATTTGTTTAATTTGCAAACGTACAGTTTTCTATATAAAAACTTAAGTAAAAGTCTGAATAGTTTAAGATGTAAAATATCATTGCGTCACACTTACTATTTAATTCAGGGAGAGATGAAATTTGAAAATAGAAATGTAGACTTTAGAATCGCTGAACAAAATATATGTGGATTACATGTTATTATGTATATTTAATTTGCATGTTTGTCAGGTTTTCCTATTCATTGTATGCTA
Organism: Megalonaias nervosa; assembly: GCA_016617855.1. Lineage (NCBI taxonomy): Eukaryota > Metazoa > Mollusca > Bivalvia > Unionida > Unionidae > Megalonaias > Megalonaias nervosa. Next base: position 154,946 of record JAECUM010001786.1, read on the forward strand.
TTGCTAATTGTATTTTTGTCCTGATCTTGTCCAAAATCAAATTCATTTTCTACTTGACCAGAATCATTGATTTTGGTTTTTGTAAACATCATGTTTATCTCAGTCGGAGTCCAGAACATTGGAAATTACTCATGAAGTTCCGGGTCTACCTGTTGTTTGCTACATTTTAATATTATAATTTTAGAAACAGACCGTCTAATTATAACTAATATTTTATCTTGTAAACATTTGGAAGCTTCCAGAATGAAATTTTTCATTTGGTAATAGTTTGATTTTTTTAAATAGAAAATGTTAATTGCGACCTGTGGTCAAATAGAGGGCCATATAATCTTGTTTTTCTAGAAATTATTCATTCGTGCTGTAAGTTCTGAGCAGAATCATTTGTATTATTGCTGTGTCCAGTTTTTTCATTTGGGCTGGAATTTATTTATTCAAATTATTAATTCAAGTTATTTTTCTCTGGTAATACAAAGTGATAAAAAAATAACATTCGTGGAAATAGAGACATGGATTTATAGTGAAATTTCAAATAAGTATATATTCTTGGAATGTGTTATTTTGATCCAACAAAAGACTGTTGGCACATCACCACGACACGGGCCACCACAGGCACGTTGGATTTATTTTGGAATACCACTAAAAAATTTATTATTTGAGATTTATTTCGTAATACCGTTATTTGATATTTATTTCATAATACCGTAAGTTCCTTTTACATTTTCACTTTGTATTCAAGGGAAATGAATTATTTGATGAATTTCACAAAGCTTGTTGCTTCTCAATCATTTATGTTAGTTTAAGACCATAGAGTCGTAATAATGTGTAGAACAACACATATTCGGCTTAGTAGGAGTGACTTTTCTGCCAGATGCATCTACATTGTTAAGGTGCCGTGTCAGTATTTGAAAGGCACATGTCGTCTGTAACCAGAGGTGCGCTATATTACCGATATACTGCGATGTTTATTTCCGGTGGTACGTACCACGATCCTTTTACCACTGTATCGGTACCTCAGAAGTTTCCGTCAGTATTGAATGTAAGGAAATTCTGAAGTAATCTTGTTACGAATTTAATGATATTAAAAACATGTTTTCATTTTTCATGACAAAATAATTCTACAAATTATTATTATTATTATTATTATTATTATTATTATTATTATTATTATTATTATTTGCAAAGTAGTTGTATTTATCACAATTTTAAATATTACAAATATAATTATATTTTAGAACCTTTAATCACATGTTTGACAAGCGTAACATATGCCAACATGGCGACCGAATGGGATTTTGTGAAAGATATTCGGATCAAATCCAACTTTTTGAAAAATTAAAAAAAAGGCATGTTCCTCATTTCTTTTGTCTAGCGCATGTTAATTTGTAATTGTGTGTGTGTGTGTGTGTGTGTGTGTGTGTGTGTGTGTGTGTGTGTTCCTTTGTTAGCCCAAGAACTATCCTAAGATTTTAAGGATATCAGTTGTTCTCTGTTTGAATTTTACGTAATTTCTCTAGTCCACTAAAAACTTTTCTTATTTGTTGAGCAAGTGTGTGTGATATTCTCTCTCTCTCTCTCTCTCTCTCTCTCTCTCTCTCTCTCACTCAACATTTTGTCTTGTCCAGAGCGTTGTCTTTTTCAGGGTGTCAGCTATAGTGTAAGCGTAATCATCCCACTTTAGGTACAGTTTTAGAGTACAACTTGTACAACAGTGAACATACACACATCAAATTCATCTACTATACATGTGAGGTTCTGACAATTCTTTGGGGGGGGGGGTGATTTTCTTCTGACCTGAGATATTTTATCTCAAGCTATTTTTTCCCCCAATATTATGATGGATATAATATGTTCTTTTGCTTCCAATCAGAACAAGGTATATTTCCAGCTATTTGAGAACCGGAAAGGTCAAACAAAAAAGTAAAAAACCAAAGGCCTGCCTCAGAAAATTATAATTGTTGGTTCCTAACATAATTACGGTATACCATGGTGCGTATTACGTTCAAAATTACCGCGGTACACAGTTTTTCTTGGTATTCAGGTTCATCTGTAACTCTGAAACTCTTGACTTTATTTCATTGCAGATTTTGTTGAATATTACTGTATCGAAAGTTTGTATTCTGATATTAAAGAATTGTCCTGTATAAGCTGCTGTTCGAAGGTAAGAACTGCCTTATTACGAAGCCTTAAGTTGGGCATGAATAGGAATATAAATATTGGCAAGATTCCAATGAGAAATGTTTTTTTGATGGATTTAAAATTACTAATGTACATTACCCGAATTTGAAAGAATGTTTTGAAGTATTCTTTTTAATTTAGTATTAATGAAGGACATGTTTTATCTCCTTTGCTATACCATTTTATCATTAGAGTTTATCGTAGATTTCAGAACCTCTGTGTATCTGTCAGCTATGGAGGGGGATTACCGCCATAATTATATGCGTGTATTTTCTAATCTTCCTTGATGCATTATTGTAAATGGCTGCTTGAAAGATCTACTTTCATAATTATATCCATGTATATTGTATTCTTCACTGATGCAAATTGTACATGGCAGTTTGCAAGTGCAACTTTCCTTCTGCATTATTGTAAATGGCTGCTTGCAAGTGCTACATTCCTAATTCTAGTCATGAATTTTCTGTTCTTCCTTGATACCAGCTGTAAATGGCTGCTTGCAAGTGCTTAAATCTGCTCTCCTTCTGCGTCATTGTATCTTGCAGTTTGCCAACTACTGTACCGATTCTGCAGTTTGTCGTATGGCAAAATGCTATGTCAGTTATTACAAGTTTTGTATATTCTGTGTATAAACTTGACATATTACAATACACCATTCAAACTGCTGTTTTCATACAGATATGGCCTTGCAACAATGTAAATACCAAGTTTGATCAGTATCGACTTTGTTCAAGTCGTGTCGCCATCTGTTGTCGTAATGGCATACTAGAGATTAGCATGGCATTACGACAACAGTCGACGCTCAAAATTTATAGTTTTTCCTTTACCAGAAACAATTAATGCTCCCCACTGAGCTTTACGGCATTCAGTTCATTGTAACTCTTTTCCAGTCCCCTTTTTAAGGTGTATGTTAGCAACGAAGTTTTAATCATTCTCTTTATAAAACTTTGTGCTTTCTCGAAGATCTAAGTGATTTATAGCACCTTACGAATTCAAAAACGCATACACTACAGCAGGGTGGTCCATCTTCTTCAACCCCAGTTTTGACGCACTTAAGTATTTACTTTCATTGTTTAAGAAATCTACTTTTTAGTGATATCTCATTACTTTGGAAACATTAGTTATTTTAGCAAAGTAAGGATCAGAAATGACAATGATACATTCCCTCGTACTCTTCTTAACGAGCTTTCATCCGACGACCCCTGATTGTAAGGATCGTATCGTACGTCACCCATTTTGACGCACCTTACAGACATCTATCTTTTCCTATGATACTATTGTACATAAGATCCTGCGAAAATAATATATTTCAGAGCAACATCAACAGCACATAAAACAGTTTATTGGTAAAACGACATTTTAAAAAATTAAGCATTCCTAAAGGATTTCTTATTCTTTTCACAATCTTCATTTTGGAACATATATTGTTGCAAAAACCGAAATAATCAAATTGTGGGAAATTATGTTCGTATCATGATAAAATGTTTACTTGCGATTAGAAGTATTAGATTTAGTGTACGATTGTTTTCCAATACTTAATTTGCATTGTTGATGTACAGAACCTCGACCTTTAAATGTATTTTAAAAAACCCCAAAACAAACAAACAAACAAACAGCCAAACAACTGGTTTGTATCCTTTTAAACTTTAGTCTCTAAAGGTGAGACAAAAGACTTAATGCCACAGGAGGTTTTACTTTTATTTATTGTAATTCTTACCATTATCAAACCAATTAAAAATAATAAATTGGTTCAAGAATTTTAACAATATAAATATAGAACCCTTAGGATCTAATTATTTTGTTGCTCTTTGTCACATTAAAGATTTTTAAAAAAAAAAAACTTTGAAAGAATTTTTGAAATGTGAATGTAATGATGCATGATTCCGACTTGTTTAGTGTGCTGCTTTTTGGAATATAAAAGTAGTTTAGTCAATTATCTTTGATCAGAGAGAGTGTGTGTGTGAGAGAGAGAGAGAGAGAGAAGAATATGCACCAAAACGGCATATTTCATTTAGTGATTTTAATTGTATACATGTATCCTGGGTCGATATGCGTATTTTGGGACACGCTTAGGGTATTTCATTCAGCAAGTATCAACAAGAGAAAAAACTCTACTAATCTTATTCGATAATTATACAGGGTAGAATTTTACTCCTCACGGACTTTTTATTTGGTTTGATTTTATTTATTTACCTACATATATCCTGGGTAGTTGCGGGTGTTTTGGGACATTCTTTTGCTATTTTATGTTAGTCATGGGGTCTTTCATTTGGTGATAATACCAACTGGGGAAAAAAAAACTCTCCTGATCTTACTCGATAATTATACAATGTAGGATTTTTCTGATCACTGTCTTTTTTAAGGCTTGATTCAGTATAATTGTATACATATATCCTGGGTAGGTGAGTGTTTTCGGACAGTTTTGTGCTAGCCCCATGACTTTCAGGGTAATAGGCAAAAAAATTAAACTGTTGGATATCTAATTCATGGATAAGTTCTTGGAAATAGTCAAACATAAAATTTGTTGGACAGATTTGGGGAGGCAAACAAGTGTTAAAAACATCCCCTAAACTTTTAGAACAGTTTTTGCTTTAATATTCTTCAAAGGAGATATTTAGGATGCACACATTATGGTCAACAAGTATTGGTTGCTTGACTTGGTATTAGGTAAGGAACCAACAGTCTACCATATTTCTGTTAAATGGCTTGTCAAATGGCAAAAATATAGGAGTAGGTTGCAGATGTGCCTTAGATATCTTCTGACTGGGTTTTCCTACCATTTGACAAGTGTGACAAAATATTTGGTACTTACAATCATCATTTTTAATTTTTGGGAAATAAAAAATGATTCAAGATCTTGTGATAAGTCTTACTGACACCAAAATGACCAGCTTAAGGAGTTTTATAAGCACTTGCAAGCAGCCATTTACAGCTTGCAACAATGAAGAACAGAAAATTAATAGGAATGTAGCACTTGCAAGCAGCCATTTACAATAATACAGAAGGAAAGTAGCACTTGCAAACAGCCACGTACAATTGGCATCAATGAAGAATACAATATACATGGATATAATTATGAAAGTAGCACTTGCAAGCAGCCATTTACTATAATGCATCAAGGAAGATTAGAAAATACATGCATGGAATTATGGCGGTAATCCCCCTCCATAGTCAGCAAGGCCCAAGCTTCTCCACATGTACACATACATGAATTAAATATATGAAATATTTTCAAGACTTTCAAAAGTTAAACTCCCCAGGAATTTGAAAGGTTCTTTTTAAGGTTGGCTGATTTTCAAGCTGGCTTCATTTCAATTTGAATTTTGTGTCTTGAAAATTACCATAACCTTATCACACGAAGTTCTTGTTTTGATCCTTCTGGGTTTGTAACATGAAGAAAAGTTTGGATTGTAATACCTTTGAAAAAGGGTTACCTCTTCTCTCTCTCTCTCTCTCTCTCTCTCTCTCTCTCTCTCTCTCTCTCTCTCTCACACACACACACACACACACACAAACACACACACGCCATCTTTTTCAGTGGCTGGGCAATGACAAAATGTTCACATGAGTGGGATGTTATAATATACTGGTTAATTGTTCGTTGGGGGGTGGGGTGGGGTGTTTAACCTTCACGTGTCTAAATAAGTACATGTATTGTATATATGTATACAAGTATGAACAAGACGATGGCAGGATCTATTTTAATATATTGTAATGAGAAAGCCCATTGAAAATAACTTTAGTTTCGTTAATGCTAATTTTCATTTCGTCGAAGTTTATGTTTTGATTTTATTTTTTAGCGTGCTTTGTAGCACCATTTAACGTCTTAGTATGGGTCACGTGATTCCGCGCGTTGGATATATATGCGTGCCAACTGTGGTTGCAATGGTGGTTTGTTGTGAAGCGATGTTGTGTGAAGACTTCCCCTTTCAAGTGAAGCAGTATAACCACCCAGCCAGAGCAAGCACATTTGGTCGTAGCTCGCCGAACAGGAAAGGGCCAGGCCGGGGAATCTGAAATGAGTAGGGACTAGGTCTTTCGTCAACTAGAATACAGGCGCTACAAGACTCTTCCAAGAAACGCAAAAATCTTGGAATCACGACCTTGCGAAATGCACATTTTAGCTGAATTTTAGTCTTTGTCGATCTTGAGCAAGTAACAACCCTCGACCACGACCTGTCGTCGACCCAGAGGACGACCCATTCGGCGACCCAAGAACGACCCAGTCGGTGACCAAGAAAGACGACCCAGTCGACGACTCAGGGAGGCAGTCGGTGATCCAGAAGGACGACACAGTCGGCGACCATAGGACGACACAGGAGGACGACTCAGCAAGTCAGTTGGCGAAAACAAGCCATTAATAACACGGTGGTAGATATATGTCGCACTCTGGATTGCCAGTCCTCAGACAGATGCCGCGGGGTATTACTCCAAATACAAAGACATGTCCTAACGAACCTGAGATAGCGGGACTCGGGATAGTTTAGCAGAGGGAAAGTGGGAGTGAGAGAATTACCTGCTACAATATTACTAATATAATTTTAACACCACATTGAATGTACATTTATATCTTGAACATGAGACATAATAATTATTGTAAATACCTGACTGTAAAAAATGAATTAGCATGTATACCTACCTGTAGCAATCATTGCAGTGGTTAATAGTGATAGGGGGCACTTTGGGGACAATGGGACTTTAACATGGGGAATATTGGGCCGGCACTTTGGGGACAATGGAACTATAACATGGGGAATATTGGGTCTGTATAGGGACAAAACATGTTGGGTCTATCTAGGGACAATAGGAATGGAACAGGATGACGTCATGGTATTGGACACTGGCAACAATGTTGCAAGTGGCTGACCTCAGTCGGGCGGAACAGTGTGGCAGTGGCTGACCTGAATATGGGCTACTCTAGGTAGGGACAAATACAACACAGAGATATACATAGATAGACAGAGACAGAGACATATGACACAAATATAGACTGATGAACATTAATCTATCAAACCAAAAAATCGACTAAAAATATTTTTAGGCAAGAGAGAATAGATATCTTTTCGAAGCAATGGAGTGGCCCTGAAAAGGGCCGTTTAGCTTTCTTCTAATTTCTCTCCTCCCTTCTTCTCCACCATCTTCTCAGCTTCTCCGTGACGTTTTTTTGTCTTTTTCTTCCCATTTTCTTTCTCCTCCTTCTTCTCTTCCTCCTCTTTTTCCTTTTCTCATTCTCTTCTTTTACCAGCTTTGCATTGTACGCTCTCATTTGTTCCTTTTCCTCTTTGTCCTCCTTCTCCTCTTTTTCCTGTTTTATCAACTCTCTGAGTCTGTCCTTGGCCTTCCTCAACTTGTTTGTTTCCATTTTAACTCTGTGAGGACTATAACACCCATCTTCCAACCTGACCAACATTTCCTTCACCATCCCAATATCGTCAACCACTTCCTGCAGCTTGTTCATTTTGTCCAAATGTTTGCTTGCCAGCTTCTTTGATTATTCAATGTTGAATCGCGCGAATGACGAACGCTACAGTTTACCTACAATCACATCAGCAAAGGAGTTAGTGTTTATAGTCACACTACTCCACATTCACACACAACAAACACTCATGAGTATAGGGACAAGGGGTTTGTTAAGGGAAAGACAAACACACACACACACACACACACACACATACGTACGCGCGCACCAAACAAACAAAAATACACGCAAACAAACGTGAGCGCGCACACAAACAAAAATACACACACAATTATATGACTGGCAACTTGATCAGTCTCTCTTTTCTAGAGATCTGGTTAGCCCTGAGAAGGTTTTTTTTTTCTTGTGTAACTCCAAATACACCTAGTTAATGCCTGCACCTTCCAGGCCGGGCACCACATACGCAACGTCGGATCCAATCCTGCTCCCAATTGATACGTCTCGTTGGGAGCGCAGAGGGTGGCTGAGTGGCCTCATCATCCCAGTTTTCACTCTGAGGGATAGTGGAAACTTCACTCTGTCTTCTATTATGCACCCGGGGTTGATGAGGTCTCCTTATTTTCACACGACGCTGCGGCTTCCACTCTTGCCGCTGTCTCTCCAACTCCTCCCAGTTTTCCATCTGAGGGACAGCGGCTCTTGGTACTGGTGGTAGTGGTTGTGGCTGTAGCTGACGTGGTGGCGTTGGCGTCCTCACCTCAGGCTTCACCTCACACAGAGGCCTAAGTATAAGGTGAGGCAGGATCTCTCTCTTCTTTTCCTTCTCCTCTTCTTTCTTTTTCCCCTTCTCTTCTTCTTCAATCCTAGCTGCTTCTGCTATGGCCTCCATGGCCAGCTCGTCCAGTATGCTCCTGGCATACTCCAGGTGTATTTGGAGTTCAAGAAGTTTGCTTATTCTGCTCATTTTCTTTTATGTTGTCTCGTTGACGATGGGTAGCCAGACTGACAAACGCTGCGTTTTTATGTCTGAAGCACGGATGTGAAGGAAAATACCTCCTTACACAAAAACTAACAATACCCACTCCACCATCAATAACATGGAACGTGCGGACCTAAAAGAAACAATCACGTTCACTTTTTTTCACCTGCAAACACACTTTATTACCACTCCTACATATAAAAAACCCACTGTCTTACAAGTCAGAGAAATGAAGTGTTTATAGGTGCACTTCTATTTTTTTAACCTACAGACAAACACACACAGACAGACAAATTGTTTGGCAATTTGACTAGTATCTTTTCTAGATTGTTGGGGTAGCCGTACAAAAGGCTGGGGTTTTTTTTTGTTTTTTGGGGGGGTTTTTTTGTGGGGTTATGGCAACCTCTTATCGTCTAAGATTGCGTCCCCATCTGGCTGAAGGCTTTCCGACAGGATAGGGTCTGCTTCTGCGGAAGGAGCAGGAGAATTCTTTCGTGTCCACACGACAGTCCACAAAGCCTCAGTCTGACTCCTGCTGTTGTTGCTGCTGTTGCTGTTCTCTCTGCTGTTTCTGAAGTGTGTACTCCGTCCATTCTTCTTGCTTCTTCTTGATTCGACTTTAAACACCTCTTCTATCAGGTCTTGGGCTACTTTCAGCATCCTGACATTTTCAACCTCATCAGGCTTGGGTATCAGGTTTTGCCTGACACGATGTAAATTCACGTGGGCTTCGTTCAGCTTTGCTAGTCTTGAACACATCTTCATAGGTTGACGAGAAAACAATGGATGGTCAGACTGGAGACCGTCCCCGATTTATAGGACTCAAGCGCGGACGCGAGAGAAAACATCCCTACGAATTTTTTGGGGGGTAGGAACGCTATAGCTTATCTCATGATGAGGGATAGAGAGAAGTCAAAGAGCATGTATAGTGATAAAAAATTGTTTAAGACACATTGTTTCAAAATACAACATTTTTATTTAACCATCAAACAACCAACACATTATATAACAATTCATACAATATCAAAGAACATAGTTTTGGCAAGGTTGACAACGTTGTGAAGTCAAGTTAGACTTCCACTGATGGAGGTCATTTAGCCATTGATGTACACTACGTTTCCTAGCTAAAGACAAGAGATATCCATAATGGTCACAAAACCATCCATCTACTTTTTCATCGTTTCTAGAAGAGTGACGATCAAAATAAGTCACTAAATGATCTAAGGGATATCCAGGACTGCGTTGATGAATAAAATGCACACAATATTGTCCACACACCGCAGAATATATGCCTTGTAATTTCACATTATTGAAGAGCGTCGTCTGGGCATTTCTTCTAATAAAGTCGATGATGTCGTCTTCCAAAGGCGGTAATCCATACGAATCAAAATACTCCACACAACCATCGTGGGGAAAGTAGACGGCTACCCAGTGGGTTCCTGGGAGACGACTGTTGTCCGTGCTGATGACATAAGCTTGATGGTCTTTAGGTTTGCGATGAGGAAGTTCATCTTTAGCGCACACGACAGAATTCCAAGAAGCGGTGTACAAACTATTTTTCAAAAGGTAATAAAGTTCCCAGGTATCCAGTTATTTTCTTGTTTCACAGGTAATGATAAGTCATCAATTCAATCCTGAATTTTTGCTTGAAAATCTCTGTCAAGTAATCGTATCTTCGCTTCGTCTCCATACTCTGGGCCAAGAGAGATTCGATGCGATGCATCTCTAGAGCAGTCAATGGAGTGAAAGAATGATCACGCAAGTCTTTATACCACTGATGCAACACTGCTTCTTCCGATATGAGACCCCAAGCGTCCTCCAGACACTCCTCCAACTTTTCTTCTTGACTCAACATCAGGCATTTATCGTGTTGAATTTGACTGGGATGATCGTTTTGACATCCATATCAATCTTTCTTGGTCAACGCTGTAATTGTTTCCGCCAGATGTTTAGCAAAACAGGAAACTAAATGTTCTTCTCGTTCTGGCCATCTGGACATGACCATGTTCTCTTCGTCTTTGTCTTTTTGGTGGATGGTTCTGCGTCCACCATACCCTCCCGTTCCATTTCCAAAGATTCTCCACCATCCAAAGAGAGATAAGAGTCCTCCATAGTTTCTAATAGTCTAGAATGACTTCTCTCAAACTGGTGATTTCTATAGTATTATCAAATTCGGCATACAAGATAACGTTCACCGTCTTGGGCAGAGGATCTGCAAACTGAAGTTCCACACGAATCTGGCAGGATTTTATAGGGTGGAAATGTCCCTCGTCGCTGCCTTGGTCTGGAGTGAAATCAAAGGTCCACAAAGCGCAGCCTCCTGCATAATCGTCGTACGAAATGCCGTGGCTGGTGTTGGTCCCTAACTGTCCGGTGGCTTCGTACAGGGGCAAGTACGACCTCAAGTAATTCTTCTTCTTAATGTTAGGTTCGAAGGGTCCCGTACACAGGGTCTTGCCATCTCGACTGACTTCGATCTTGGACACGTTGAAGTGCTGAAAGTTGAAAGGAATTTTTTGGGAGACTCCGTTAAAGGCTTCATTCAGGATGATACCAATGATTAAACGTTTGGGTAACTGTCCTTGGAACAGATGATCTTCGATCTTGGATCGGAATCCAGCGGCAATGGTGAAAGTTTTCACTTCCACACGTCGTATCGGATACCTGGCGGTCGTTCTGCTCAAAGTGCGGTTGATATCGTTTCCCACTTTAGGTAACACTTCCACGCGTCGCACGTAGAGTCTGGTTTCCTCGATCATGGTTTTGTATTTGGTAGCATCATCAGTTATCAAATGGAAAGCGGTACTGCTGAGATTCAGTCTCATGCGGACATCCACCACGTTCAACAAATACTTCTCTTGCAACCACATGTCCAAATGTAAGCGCTCCATCAGGTCTAAACTGCTGTTGGTTGGTGTGATTTCGCTTCGACGGGCTTTAAATCCATCATTATCTTCCGATATTGTGTCTAACTCGCCCTTTTCGTCAGGTTGTCATACCACGCAGGCATCCAGATGAGTGTTCTTGGCTTCTGTTCCGTACGTCAAGAGATTTTCCAGGTACGCTCGGTAAGGGTAAGTATCCATGCTGTTGCTGACCAGTTTGTTATTCAAGTACAAATCCACTCCACTAAACAACGAATGCATGAAATTGTTGACGGGAGCTACTTTATCGTCTTCCTCTGGATTGTTATTGTCTGCCAATTCTAACACTTTGACTTTCAAGTACAAGTAACTGCTATTCAGATCGATGTAATCTTAGGGCTGTCCTTTGATTTCAAACTCGATGGGAGCTGAATTCGTGAAAGAGGAGACGGGATGAAATTCTACCCATTGAGATTCTTGCATCGTCATCATGTGGGTGGCATGGCAAACAGATCCAGTTCCGACTTTGAACATGCGGAAGACTCTCGGTGCATGATTTTTTCCTCTGTTTTTTAATCATCAAAAACGTCTAATTCTCTGACGGTTCTTCTTTTCTTGGTCTTTCTAGCTCTGGGGGTGTGAAGTCCTCTGGAGGGGTGTCTTCGTCGTTTCTTTCTGCCTTACCCTTGAAAGTGGTATCAAGGAAGCAGGAATGCCTGGCTCGACAGCGTCCAGGGCATTTACAATAGTTTCTTGTCGGCCTAAAATGTCTTTGCCCGTTTGAAGCAAGAAATTTTTGCCTGCTCTCAAGAAAGCTTCTTTGGGATTTTGTTTGTCGATGATGACATTTTGGAGAAATTATTTGCCTTACGTAAAAGCGGCACTTTTCAAGGCGTGCAATCCTCGTGTCAGCATCGGCTTAAAAACGGGGACCACTGAACGAAACGCCGATTTCAGCATATCTCCTAAACCATGTCCTCGCTGTCGAGCAACTCCTCGGTACACAAGATACATGACTTACAAGTCGTTAGAGAATCGTTTTCTAAAATGGAGTTTCACCGTAACTTTCCCTTTGGTGAATGGAATATTGTCCGAGATCTCCTTTTATCGTAATGTTGACAGTGTCGAAATACGACTTAATGACGGGAAAATATTGAGGACGAACAAATTCGCAGTGAACGTGATAGGTGTTTCCACCTTCCTCGTCAGCGGTCGTGGCAGAATCTACTTTGAAAGGAATGACACGCATTAGCGGTACGTAAGTGTGTCCCACCACATTGTACTCCACCATGTCGGAGTACACAAAGATCATATTTAGTCCTTGGTTCAGTTTTACCGGAGAACGAAACAACTTCGCAAAACTCAAGTTGTCGTAAATGGATGGTTTTTCGTTTTCCTTGATCATCGTCGTCATCATCTAGAGGTCTCACCCAAAATGCCGAACAATTCAGGACAAAATGTAATGGACACCACTTTGATCAACAGGCGACAAACCACTTTATGGTACTCGATCTTGACACTTCGTTTGGTTTTCTCCAAGGCCTTGCCAAACAGTACATTGAACCTGATAGCAATCGTGTTCACCAGATGTTGACCGCTAAAATAATAGCCTGGCGGAATTTTTATATTATAGATGTAAAGAGGAGTAGTAGTAGTAGTAGTACTGCGGGGCGCTGGTTGTTTATTAGAGGCATCTACATTTGGGTTTACATCCAAGTAGTCTTGCACTTGGTCGTAATGAACTTCCACCTCAAAACTGTTTTGATTTTCAGTGATGTTTAGGATTTGTGTAGGGTGAATGATTTCGACCAAAGCCACTTCCCAATAGGCTTCGTGATCCAATTTAATGGCCTCGGGTAATTTGGCCGTGAAACAGCACAAAGTATTGTAGGGAAACACATTCATGGAACTGTCACTGAGTAACGTTAAGTAAAATTGGTTATTCATAATTCCAGAGTTCTGTTGTCCGGGGGGTCACTGGAGGTCAGAAGAGTGCCTAAAAGAGGATTGTTATTGTTGTTGTTTTGGTAGTGACTGTTGGGATGGTGACGGACGTTGGACACAAGACTCCCGTTGTTGCCGTTAGAGTATTTCAGGGAAGGATTGGGGAGAAGTTAACCGATGCAGCTGCTCAGTAAAATGGTCCACAATTGTTTGTCTCCTTGTTGCAAGCTCAACTTGGCAACGGCAGCACGGATGACACAATACACCACAAAGATTTGGCAGAAAAAGACGATTTGCGTTTTAGGCACACGTTCTCCACACTACATCCACAAGGGTTACTTTTGTAGATCTTGCAGAGAAGAAGAACTCGGTGAAGGAGTGGTCGCTGTGGTGGTTGAGGCTGTGTTGAAGGGCATGATGGTCACTTCTTTTTATAGTCGATGACTTGCGAAGCGTCGATCCAAGAATCAAAACTGGGAGGATATCCTTTCCAACTTACTTTGACTTCTTTGACACGTCATTTTCCCAATTTACGGGTTCTTCGATCTAGAATGCTTTCGATGTCGTACACTTCGTTTGGTTGTACGCTTCGGCCAGGCTCGGTACGACGTCGATGTACTTGAGAGTGCGTTGATGCGTAAAATATTTCCACATATGTTCTTTCAAGGTGCGTTGAAAACGTTTCACGATACTGGCTATGGTTTCTGGATTCTCGGTGGTGAAAAAATGAATGTCTCGCTTCTTTAATTCTTTTTGGAAAGATTGGTTCAGAAATTCGGCGTCTTTGTCGGTTTGCCATCGAAGAGGGTGACGACCACTTTGTTTCAACAACAGTTTTAAGGCTCGCACTAACTCAGTGCTCGATTTGGAAAGTCAATGGCACTACCCAGGCAAATTTGGAAAAGATGTCGATGACACAAAACAAATATTTGCAGGTGGCCAAATGAGAGACATCAGCTAAATCGGCTTGCCATTGATGATTGATGCCCTCCACTCGGGTGCGACTTCTGGAAAATTTTCGTCGAATGGGTTTGTGTAAGGTTTACGTGGCTTGTTCTTGTAACCATCGTTGCATTTGAGGTAAAAGGACACTTTTCAGTCGGGGTTTTGGCAGCACGATACAATTTCTGAACTCCTCCGTAACCGGCAGGATGGGACGGATTGTATTAAATGCTGGCTAACACATTTTCCATCAGGACTTATTTTAATAAGTCACCCACTCTTCACCGATGCTACTCTTTTTTTCGTGTGGTATTTCTTGGATTGTAATGCTTTGCGTTTCCGACGAGCAATAGGTGTCGAGGAGGAGGCTGTCTGAACAGGGGTAATCGGTTCTTGTTTAACTTCTGCCTTCACCTTTCTTTTCTCTTCTCAGGAAGAAGGGGTTGCCATCATCTTTTTAATCCAACCAATTCTGGATTTTTTTGGTGGTGTTAACTTGCTGACTTGTTCTGGTGGGGTTTGAAACTCTTCTTCTCCTTTTTCCGTCTTGGTCACTAAGGATAGTGGTGTTGGTGGTGGTGGTGATGATGGATTTTTCATCAGGATATTAAATCCTTCAGAGTCGGCTGAGCTGTTTCGTCTAAAGCTGTCTGGTGAAAGAGTTGAAGTCGTTGTAATACTTGACCGTACCGTTGCGATTTTTCCGTTTCTGACAAATCGCTGAGATCCATCAACAACTGCAATTCGTGTTGTAACTAGGACATCTCCGTCAACTGAGGACTGGGAGATAAATGCGGGGTCCGTTGTTCTTGCCAACGATGGAATTCCATCCATCGCTTGCAAGGCACTAAAGCCAGATTTCGTCCTTCCATCAGATTCCAAAGGTCACATCTGAGATCTTTTGACTCTAGAGACCCCCTTTTGTCTTCTTGATCCTTTTATCTTTGAGCCATTTGTGAATCAGTAGCTCCCACAGTTCCTGTAATCAGTGGTGCCAATGTGGCTTGAAGTATGGGTGCTAACAATAGGTGCACAAATCCTCCGCGTTGTACCAACAACATCTTTTTCGTTTGATGGATGGGTATTTACTTTTGGACCATTTGGCGAAGCACGTGTCGATGCTTGGCTAAGCATTCTTTCTGATGTTGAGACGAAGGTATCGTTCCTTTCAAGACATTCAGGCAACATTCTCACTCGGTATCGATGACGTCTTTGGAGGCGGTTTGAATGATTTGTTTTCGCATGGGTGGAGGAGCTTTGGACAGGACGGACAGAACGTCCCAATGTTTAGCTAAACGAGGAGGCAGTCCTTTCCTTTTCTTTCCTTTGGGGGTAGAAGTGGGATGACTTCTGGGATGGTGACATCTTTGTTTGTTCCGGGGCACACACAAAAAATACACTGACGTCGATGACTTGGTACACGCCCTTTTATCGTATTTTTTTGGAGTAGGTCAAAGGGTGGGTGTGTGTGTGTAATCAGTCTTTTTGACGAACTCTTTGACTATCGCTTCGTCAAAGAATTTGACGACTTTTTTTTCCTATATCGCCAAACAATCCTCCCCTTTGGTTTCTCCTCTTTTTCTTTGGACGATTGTGTCTTTTCTGAAGTAGACATCGATGCTCGGCTAAGCGTTTTCTCGGATGCCGGGTCAAACGACGAGACTGTCCTTTTCTTTTTTCTTTTCCTTTTTGGACAGGAGAACGACGATGGTGGTGGTGTGCACATCGTTTAGTGGACATCTTTTGGAGTTTAGGAGCAAAAAATACACTGAAGTCTATGGCTTGACACACTTCCTTTTATCTTATTTTTTGAGGTGTATTTTTGAATTATTTTTGGAAAACCAAATTGTTTGAACATATGTTCTACCATTCCGGCGCCATGAAAATCCTCCCCTTTGCTTGCTTCTCTTATTCTTTGGACGATGGAGTCTTTTCTGGGGTAGACGTCGATGCTTGGCTAAGAGGTTTTTTTTTTTCGGATGACGAGACTGTCCTTTTCTCTTTCCTTTTCTTATTTGGACAGGAGAACGACGATGGTGGTGGTGGTGGTGGTGGTGGTGTGCACTTCTTTTAGGGGACATCTTTTGGCGTTCCGGAGCACAAAAAACACTCATACCCATCGTTTGCCACAGGTCATTTTTATAGTGGAATGCGTCGCCACTGATTGTCGTTACATCATATCAACTTCATGACAGGCATCACGCGTCGTGGAGGAGTTCGCAACGGACTAAATCGGGACAGTTCTTGCTTGGGTAAATCTAGTAAACTCTGTAACATGCCCGATCTCTCTTGGACTTTGATTTTGGGGGCAGGTACTTTGTGAGCAGCTGCCTCAGCGGCTAAAGAGGTGGAGGGTGTCACAGCTGGATGAGAAGTTCCTGCAGACACGGGTTTCCATATTTTCATCAAATTAGGAAGAACGGGTGTCAAATTGGGTTTGGCTGGCATCAGCAGCAACGGAGAAGTGGAAGAACCTGAGACTACTGGAGACGCGGTCACCGTCGTTGCAGGTCGTGCTTGGAAATGTAATGTTGCGCCCTGACCGAAGTGCCTCTCTTGTGGAAAGAAGATGTTTTCGGGGATCTTTCCTGGTTGCTTTTCTGTTGCTGGGGTCTTTACTTTTTCTTAGACACCACTGCTCTTTTTCTCCTGGGTCCGTTTGAGTCAGGCAGTGGGTTTATTCTTGGGGAGGACTTTGGGGACATTAGGATCCCATTTTAAGAGAGAGCGAATGTTGACACCTCCTACAGAACCGCTACCTCCAGGTTTCAAAATGGTTTGCTTTTGGTTAGAGTGTCGATGCGGGAATCTGCCAGATGCTTCAAGGCTACTTTGTTTCTGTCAAAAAGAGTTTGGTTTGATGTGGAATGTGAATGATGCCTGGCAGTAATTGACGTGCTGTTACCGTAAACCATCGTATAACTTCTCTGAGACTGACTTCTAAGACACGAACACGTATTTGTGGATTTTTTCGCGATACCGTACAAAGCACGAATCAATTGACGGGAGGAGGAGACTGAAGGGACGTCATGTTGAAGATGTGTGAGACAGACCAAAAGTGTCCAAGGTTTCTATAGGTTTTTTTTTTTTAAGTCGACGCAGAATTGTACACGACAGTCTTGGCACATTGTGGGGAAACAGATGGGTACGAAATCGCAAATAATTGGGGCTCGTGGGTTTTAAATCCACGAGTAAATAGGCGTGAGGGCTTTGAGTGGCATCGTCGTACGCATGTGCCAGCCAAAGTGTTCCTAACTGTTTGGCTAACACTTGCACTTGCGATTTATCTCTAGGGCTTTTAAACAAGACCACGTAATGAGCATTGATACTTATGGTGCGACGGGCTTTACTTTGTTAAAAGAAAGGTTGGATGATGTAAATGACACTGGCATTACTATCATGCCCTTTGAGCGTAAACCACAGTTTAATTTCTTCTTCGCCTTCTCCTAACATGTCGTCGAAGATGACCAGATGAGTTTGACTGTGGTCAGACACGATCCCGTCGTCTTCGCCAGGAATGCCTTCCACAAACACGATGGAATCGCCTTGACTTTCTGGCAGGAGGCTGAACGCCGATTGCCACTCTTTGTAACACCACACGATACGTTGAGGTGGACGATCGATCAAATGATGTTTATGTTCGATCAAACGTTTGACAAATTCGGTTTTGCCTGAACCGCTTGGTCCCTGCATGTTAAAGGGATGGCGAAGATACAAGGCCCCCCCCCCCTGCACAATCTCAGTTTTCGTCGATGACTTTGAAAGTGGTGGAAGAGGGAGCAGGGACAGCAGAGGTAGCCATAGTGCAGGAATATCACTTTTGAAATGAAGACAGACAAGACAAGAGTTTTTATACTTTTTTCAGGACACGTTTATTTCAAAACATTTTTAAAATGGAACACGAAAGACAAAAAATACATAAAAGCCAAATGGTTAAGTACATCGATAAAAATACACATCAAAATGATCAAAGTGGGATATAAACAAGTCACTGTATAACATTTCTGGTGACGAAGGTGTTGTGTCCTAGGGACAGTTTGTAATGTTCTTAGAGGTTCTACACTTGAAGCAGTCACATTGGAGTCCTCCCGGAATGTACAGATCGTACAGAGCCCACAAAGAATCGGCTCGTAAACGAAATCCCAGAAAGCAAGTCACTAAGACCAACACCACATGACGACCCAAATTCATTGGATACAGTACTCGTAAAAAGCGTCGGTAATCCACCACAATCTGAATACTGTCATTGACTTCCTTCCATGGAATCTCTTGTATCACTAATGATAAAGGCCGTGGCATGATAGCCAGTTTTTATATCCCTTTTTGTCGGAGGTAATAAATGTACTTTTTGCACAGAACTGATCGTACTCCAGTAGTGAATTCAAATTTTTTAGCCACTAGTTCACACACCACACGTCGCACAGACGTTTCCTTTTGAACCAAGATTTGTTCGTGTAAAAGAGTTTGGTAATCCTCTAACTCTTCCTCTGGAATTCGGTGTAGTATGGCTAGCCTGTGTGAAGTAGGATCAGTAGCAACCAAAGTCTTCTGGTCCTCGTCCAGTTGAACAATGTCTGACCACTGGAACGCTTTCACCTTGAATCAGTCCTCTTATAGCATTCAGGTACCAGTGGTTCCAACATCGGTGACTAAATGGATGCAATTGTTCTTTGCGTTGGACTTGTATTTTGACAAACTCGTTCTCTCAACTCCACAGACAAACTACAAATATTCTCTTGTAAAGTATCCTTCTAGAGATTACTGAGGTCCTGGCATGGTTGCCAGTTTTTATACCCTCTTTTGTTGGAAGTAATAAAAATAGTGTCCTCCAAGAATCAGGAATCGCTGAGTCGTGGCCAATAGCCTCATTTTATTTGTGACAGAAGTAGTGTCCTCCCATAATCGGTCTTCGTTTACTTTGGAAAAGAGCATAGTTTAAAAATGGAGAAATGATTCTGAGTTTGCGTTTCACTTGTATTTTGACAAACACTCGGTAAATGCGTTTTCTCAATTCCACAGGAAAACCACAAATGTTCCCTTGTAAAATATCTTTCCAGAGATTACCGAGGTCCCACTAAAGGTAGGTAATGACAGTGCGGAGAATATCGATCATGTTCCAGGTAAGCAGAATTTTTCTGCTCTCACTGGTGAAGTGACACATCGCAACTGAAGCACTTGACTTTATCACCTTCGCCCAAGTAGATAAATCCAGCTCTGGCTAATTCTTCGTGGGGTAGGTCCTCCCAGATATTTAGGCCACTCTTCTTGGAAAGTTTGGAAATGACTTTCAAAGTCGCAGTATTCAAACACACAGGGAACGAATATTCTTCTTTGACAGGTTCATTTCAATGAAGGAACGGTGAAACCCGCTGTAGTTTGCTCAGGCATGGATGACATCCGTCGGGTGGTAGTCGCATGGTTTCACGTGGAGGATGACACTGGCCGTGAAAACCAGTACAGTGACAAGGTGTACGATAACGGGTGGCATCGCTTTCTCATCCATCATGTTTGACACGCACAGCATCACTTTCCATGTTAGGTATAGTAGTAGTAGTCATAGTCTAGTTCCCATGATGTGGTACTGAATCGCTGAGGTCACAGCATACGACATCCCGGCCATCGCAAGGCACAGCATTGCACTCCACTTGAGAATCACAGAACTTGAATGGTGTCTGTTTAAAAGAATTCATCTTTCTCGCTTGGTGTTTGTAGTTACAATGAACAATCGGCCTTGGACGTTTTCCCTTTTTATACTAGTCGTAATGAAGTCTCGAGCTTGTAAATCTTTCCTTTTTTATGCCTAGTTTTGGAAGTCTTTCTTTTATTCTTCCTGGACAACGGTACTACCTTCTCTAAGGTACCGTCATAAATGTTGTACAGTAGTGTGATGGGTGGAGAGGCCATATAAAGGTAAGGACAGTGCGGAGACCATCGAGTATGTTCTATATTAGCTGAATCTTTATAGATACATCGATCCATACGCAACCTCAGACCACAACTGAAACACTGTACTTCGTGTCCAAATCCAGTCTCAGGTCCCAAGTATACAAACCCTGTTCTAGCTGAAACATTCGAAGTAGGTAATCCTTCCCTATCAGTGGGCATTTTGTAAACGTTTCCAATCGACTGGCGCAATCACAATAGTCAGGCAAGAAGACAGGAAAATTGTATTGTTTGAACTTGGAGTTCTCAGTGGGTCCCTCGATCGCTTCTTGCTGTGTCGAAGTCATCCTTCTTGTTGGTGGCTACCGTCTTGGAACCATTTTTTTTCTACCATTGCGTCCGTACGGCAAAGAGAAGTGGTTGGGAAGTTGCACTCGCTTCTGGTACACGATTTGATACACTTTTTCTAAAGGCCGACTGACGATTTGGTGTGTGGCTAAATGTACAATCTTGTGTGGTTGGTAGGTGGTCACGTTAAAATCTTGATCCTCTCCAGACTACAAGGCTTTTTTCAACACGCCAAAGTTCACCACTTGACTGGTTCAATAATTAGGAGTCAATCCTTTCACTTTACACTCCGTGTGCACTTCTTCTTGTGGGTCCCGGTATTTGTAGCCGTAATGTTTGGGACCGCCACTAGCAAAACTTAGAATCTTGTCGTTGGGGTGCTCATCCGTCCAGGTTCCTAAACGATATCATTCGATGTCAGGGTGGCAGTGACACAGGCGATCGATGTAGATGCAACTCTCCGTGTCAAAATACAACACATGATCTAATAAAAATTCTAAAGCTTCGTGCAATATTAAGCGAGCATGGGCTGTCACGTAAGCCGCAATGATGACATTTCCATGCATAAAGTGTGTGGAGAAAAACGGTCCACAGACTACGAAGGAGCTGCCGAGTTTGTGGACGAATTTCATAAGCTTGTAGTTGATAAGCACCTCAGTCCTGAGCAGGTGCATAATGCAGATGAAACTGCATTATATTGGCGATGCACACCTAGAAGGACGCTAACAACGGAGGACGAAGAAGGGCTTACAGGCTTCAGACAGTCTAAGGATAAAGTTACCATCTTAGGATGCTCAAATGCAGCAGTCACGCACAGATGTAAACCACTGGCGATAGGAAAAAAGTAAATGCCCTGTGGCCTTGAAAGTTGTTAAAATTTACCCAGTAACATACCGTGAAAATACAAATGCCTGGATTACCACCGTGATTATGTTAGAATGGTTTCTGATGCTTGGCTTTCGATCGTATTCCTCCACACTAGGTCCCTCTTCCAGTGCCCTATTACCAAATAGGCAGAGTACTCACAGGCCTATGGGCCCCACGTCTTTCAGGGGCCCCGCGACAACGGATTTGATCATAACGTATTAGGAGATAATTTGCGACGGAGGCCCCGAGATTTCTACTGCCTAGGGACCTCCACATGGTTTAATCCGGCACTGCCCTCTTCTTTGACTCGCATCAATTGTGTAAAGGTCTCATGTTTTATTCTGGACCTTCCATTTGTCTTGATTTTGTTCTGCACACCGAAGCCTCTCTGTCATGCCACAGATGTCACTGATGACACCAACACAATTACAGCTAGGACTTAAAAGTCTGCAAATAAGTCCCTGTACTCTTCAAGCAGAGCTCTACAGGCTTCTGTTAGTATGCAGTTCAATGATTTCATGACCTAGGAAGTAGGTGGTCTCTAGAAGTCTCATGCCTAGAAACTGTGGAACTTTGCAGATTAGAAGAACCAGTAGTTGCCATTGAGTTTAATGTCCACATTCTTTACGCCACTGGCGTATGACTCTTGTTTGTCCATCAGAATGAATTTTGTCAAATCAAGGAATATTTTTATTCCAAACTCTAAGCCAGGCATCACGCACTTTATTGAACTTGGCTTACTGTCCCATCTTAACTATCAGTTCTAGCAATTTTAGCACAGTTCTGAATCTCATTAAAATATTCATCAGTTTTCCGTTTAACCCCAAAATATTTATCCAAAAACACGTCATGTTTTACTTATTTACTAGCGTATATGAATGTGTTAAGTATATGTATCCCTTTGTAAGACCGCGAATCATCCTACAATTTTCAGGACCGCACTTGTTGTCTTAACTATTCGTAATTTTTGAAGTCCAATAAATATTTTCTCGTTGGTTGGGTAAGTATGTTACTGGCCCCCTTTGATATATATCTTGCCCGGGTGTTGGCATCCCGTTCAAAGTTTCCATACATATTGTATCAATAGTGCAGATATAAAATTCTAGGCTTCAGTATCAGTACTTCATATTTTTATCAATTGGCTCTTTAAAGTCAGCATGACGTCTTTCACGGTATCAGCTTTAGTGTAAGCTTAATTATCCCACTTTACTTGCAGCTTTTGGATGGCAACTTATACAACAATTAACAGGCACGTTGCAAATTCGTCTACTGTAAGGTACTGGCCATTTAATTATCGGGGCGGCGGGAAAGGGGGGAGGGGCTGCGATTTTCATTTGCCCTGAAATATTTTAGGTTTTTTTATCTCAAGAAATAAATATTTATTTCTTAATAATATCATGGATAGAATATGATGCTATTTTGCTTTAAATC
>JAECUM010001787.1:0-36045 GCA_016617855.1 Megalonaias nervosa
AAGAATACTGCTGTGATTATGTGTGGCGATAATGGTCAACCACCACCCTTTGTTGGACAGTCTCCACATGAATGGCTAAAAACATTTGTAGATTATTACGAAGAAATACATGATGACCATAGAGCTATTGATGAACCGCTAAAAGAGCTTAAAAGATTAATCAGACTTAAGCCAGATCAAATACAATGCGAGATTCTGCGTAAAGTAATTGCAGAAACTTCTATGAATGAATTTTGGACTTTATGGAGACCTGCTGATTTGATAGTCACCAGTAGAAAGATAGTTCGTGATGAACTACAAAAGAAATTATTTACGTTACATAAAGAAAAGTTTCCGGATCTACATGTACCTTTGTGTTATCGCCCAGCAGATACTCGACGACAAAATATTGAAGTTGAAATACCAGGTAGAGACGCTGAAAATGTCCGAGTACAAAATCTTGTCTTGAATGATATCGTGTTGGTTGTTGTTGATGTTGTTGAGAGCGCGTTGAACATGGATAAATCGCCATGGGCGTTAGGATACGCTATAACAATTCACTCGTCACAGGGATTAACTATAACTGATACTAGAATCTGGATTGTAGATGATCGTATTGAATGGTCAAATTTAGTCTATCTCGCCGTATCTCGAGTCAGGAGAATATCGCAACTGCGTAGGGTTATTGTAGATTACGTAATAACTGAAGAAATCAATATCAATATCAATAAAAAATTAGTCAGCTATAAACAGTGTGACAAAAAAAATAAGCGTGATTTTGATCTTGATGCTGAATTTATTATAAAACTAAAACAACAACAGAATAATCATTGCGCAAGTTGCAACTGTAATATGTCATGGCAGTGTTTTAATCCAAGACAATTTACCGTAGACAGAATTAATAGTGATCTTGGTCATACACGTGATAATGTGATGCTGACCTGTCTTGAGTGTAATCGACGTCGAGGTTCTGGGCGTTTACAAAATTGAGCTTGGTGGTAATTGCGTATCTTCAGGAATTACTTGCAATTGTTCACGTACAAATCCACGTTGAGGGGCTGTAGAATCTAGTCTGTAGATTGAAGGTCTACCAGTGGATCTTACCACGCTAGAAATTTTATGTGTAGTCACGCTCCAGATAGGATCGGTTGCTCTTTTTTTACCACCTTCAAGTTAGCCAGGTTCATATAAATATCTAACTGTAACATTACCTAATACTGGTTGAGAGAAAGATTCACGTCGTTGTATTGGTATATATATTTTTTTGATCGCATTAGAAGGTTTCATGGAAGTTGCACGAGTAATTTCATTATTCAACGCAGCTATCACACTCGGTAATCTTGCAACCCATTCACGAGATCTATCCTTGAGGTCAGTAGATATTTCCTTTGCATATTGGTATCCAAATAACCGCTCAGCAAGTGTTCTATTAAATCGTTCAGCGATTGCCTGATCACGATGAATTTCAGTATGTCCTCGTCTGATTTTAACGTTATGTTTCTTCATCAACGATGATACTACTCCAAGAAATTCTTTACCAGGATCAACTTGTAATAACCGTGGCCATTGTAGACCACCACGTTGATAAATGCGTTCAAACGCAGATGCAACTTCAGATGCTGTCTTTGTTGATAATGGCTCCGCTTCTTTATATCTATTCGCAACATCAACAACAGTCAATGTGTATTTGTACGTGCGTGATTTTCGTCCACGTGTTTTAATGGTATCGTGTGGTAAAAACAAAATATCTGCTTGATGAACTTCATTAGGAACGCTAACATCAAAATGCGCATAATGAATTCTTTTAGGTGGACTTAGGAAGATTTGCCATATTGCCTGTCGTGCTAACCATGATGCAGCAACATTACGTGAAACTTTTGCTGCTTCGGCGAGTTTACTAATCGCTGCTTTACCTCTCCAGAATCCTCTCGGGGAATAATAAACAGATTCCATTATGATAGTTATATAATTAATTGCCAGCCCCTAACACTAGTTTACCTTTCATAGCAGTTTTTACTAGAAAACTAGCTAATTTTTCTCTGAGAGATTTATTAGGTATAGAATTTAACGCGTGAATCAATTTCACATCTGCAAGATGTCGGTGTTGCAAATCCTTACTTTTATATGCGACATCATGAACGTAACACGCTTGATCAATCTTATTTACTGGATACTCTCCCTGTTTTGGTTGATCTTGGTTATCGAGTCTAATATCAAGTCGAGTTCCAGGACCACAATAATTATATCTGGGTAAATGTTTCTCACTGGGATATTTAGCCCATGGAGTTCCTGGTAATTTTCCTAACGAAGCAGCGATATCACCCCCACCTGTCTTTGTTGGAATAAATTTATATTTCTTGGTACCACATTTCAGACACCTGCCTGTAAGTGCACGTCTTTTATTTCTTGTTGTTATTGTCGTTAATTCAGTAGTATCGGTAGGTGCTCTGCATCGAACACAATATAGAATCATATTATTTATTATATGGATATAATTGACTTTTCTGCGGCACGAAAACAAGAACCAGTAAAGCACCATCCAGCGCTTCCGAATTCTATCAGAATGATTATAATAGGCCCATCTGGAAGTAGGAAGATGCAATTATTGCTTAATCTAATAATGCGATGGCTGAAGTGGGATAAATTGTATTTAGTAGCGCCATCTGTAGATGATCAGCGATGTTACGAAGTACTTAAAGATTTTAATGAAAACGCAAAATTGTTGCATGAAGACAATGTCATAGACTTTATTACTGATATTGATGAAGCACCATCTGTAGATGATCTGGATGGATTCATTAATAATTTAGTAGTGTATGATGATGTCATGCTGGACAAACAATCAAATCCAGCTAGAATATTTTCACGAGGTAGACATAAAAACACAGACGTGATTTATGTTACACAGCATTATACACAAATTCCAAAAGTGATCAGGGATAATTGTAACGTTTTAGTTGTATTTAATGGCGTAGATAATCATACGCTGCAGAATATTTATTATACTTGGTGTTCAGGCGACATGGACATGAACAAATTTAAAAATTTCTTTTCAAAAGCACAAGCTGCTCCCTTTGGTTTTGTAACAATAAATTTACATGATCCTAGGTCAAGATATCATAACGGACTTGATATAATTTTTGGATAAAAACCATAGCAGCAGAGAGGGTGGATGACAAACGTATGTGACCAGCATGTGAAAAAATTTGGTCAATTAGAGAAATTTTCATTATTAAGACAAAAACTGTTTTTTCAGCCTTCGTAGGAACCCTTTAATTTCAAAAATAAGGTCTCTAAAAAGTTGTAGGGTCCACCCTCTCTGCTGCTAAGGTACATTAAAAATCCAAATCACACACACACACACACACACACATGTTCATGTGCAGAATAGTCGCCTTTTAAATGGACACAGTGTTAATGCTTGTGTTGTACATCACATGACCAGAGTAATAGTCTTTGTTGTGAGTTTAAAACTACTTTATGATAGTCCCATCAACAATATTCTTTCTAGTGTTTGTTACAATTATCTAATTTTCTCTTTATGTGCTTGTAACCTCTGCCCCTTTTTAGAAATTAGTCCGGGAAAGCACCTCTTGGTTTAAAATATATCCCACTCTTATGTGGGTTAGGGTACACCTCTTATTTTTAATATACAGTTGGTTTATGAGAAGAAATGTGGTTTTAGTAGTAATGCAGCATTGGCCCTCCCTCAGCTGAAATTGAATTGTATTCCTTTGTTTTAAATAATTGATTGAACATCAATTCTGCGTTTTTTCCATTTCACCATAGTATATTAATAGCGGTTATGCATGACTTACTTTGCATTGTGTGCATTATTTTTAGTGAACAATAAAACTTTAACAGTTGAATGTCTTGTTAAGAAAAGACAAGAATTTCCTCAATAGTGAATCATTATTTACCCGGTGCAAATAAACTGGATTGTATAAAGCATACACTGTATACAAATACACTGGATTGTATATAGCATACACTATATACAAATACACTAAATTGTATATATCATACACTGTATACAAATACACTGAATTGTATATAGCCTACACTGTATACAAATACACTGAATTGTATATAGCCTACACTGTATACAAATCAGGTGAGTTTTATGTCATATAATAGATGTCATTATTATTGTTCTCCTTCAGATAAATTTTATTTCAGAGAATAATGTCAGAACAGTCTGCAAGAAAGTGTATCCACATAAAGGGCCCTTGGAACACTCACCCAGACTGCCTCACATGTTCAGAGTGTACATGTAATATTCATTATACTTTTTTCATAACCTGGACTGGCAAAGTCTGGAATCTAGCCAATTCCAGATGTCCTTATAGACAGCAGAGGAAATGTCACTCCCCCTCATCATCAGAGTTTTAAGGTTTTTCTCTTGCAGAGCTCCTGGGAGCTCACTGTAAGATACCTAGTTCTTCAGCTTGGAAGTACACTTCCAGCTCCTTGGAGCTTTTGGGGCCAGTCTTTTTGGGGAGTAGATTGCCCCCACTCATGTTCACTGTAGCCTTTGAGAAAGGGAGTGCACAGCTTGTCTCACTTCCTGGGTAGCTTATTGCACCCTATTGTGAGGAGCAGTTGCACCACAGTCAATACTTTTGGGGTAGTGTCTCACACCCAACTGAGTTGGAGGAGAGGCAAGACACCTTAGTGTGAGTGATGAAGATGAAATAGGCCTTGATATACGTGTTTCCTGACCAGTGACTGGTCTGGTCACTGGTCAGTGTCTGCTGACTGGTCACTGATCAGTTCATCAAAGTGACCTTTCAGTGTTTGATGACCAGTCAGTTTGTCCCAGTGACAGGTCAGATGGTACTGGTTAATGATCATCTTTTACTGGTCACCGACCTTCCACAGAGGTGATGCTGCAGCTCATGTCCCACTATCACCTCCTTGTCAGGTGGCATCAAACAGGAACTTGGGGAATATATTATCATCTTGTCTTCATTATCAGACTTCTTGAACACATGGACCTCCCACTCACCATGAAGAGTAAATATGGGAAATGGTGCAGAGTGCTGAAATGTTACATCCTCTGAAGGAAACAGTAATTTCCAGCCATGTTCTTGCTTGAAGTGTTTCTAGATGATGGTGGATTATCTATCCTCATCAACTCCAGTGAGTTTGAGGTAGAAACAGCTCATTTGATGCCTCCGTAACCAAGCCCATCAGCTCCTCCCAGTTGGATGATGAGGAGGAGAAGATCTGGTCCTTTGATAAGGCTGTAAATGAAATTTACCATCTCTTACCCATGGAATGTTGCCAAGTACCATCTGGTGCACAGCCCAAGATCTTTTCCATTTTGGAAAAGGTATCTGGGACTTGACCACAGCCGGATGTCCTGCTTTGTTTTCATTCATCCACAATTAAGGAAATATACACAGAGGTTTACCATGGGCCAGAGACATCGCTGGTCGGTGCAGAGGGTGGTCTGTTTCTCCCTCTACCTTAACACCAATGGTGTCTGCCTTGATTTACATTCCACGAAGCAACTCCAGGCAATCTATCCACCAGAACAAGTTTTCTGGCTGGATTGCCAGTTGCATCATTCAGTCAGGAGAACTTCAGCTTCCAAGGTTTATGATTTTCTGTGAGTGATGCTGTAGGAAACACATTGAACCTCGGTGTCTCTCTGTAACTTACATTTATGATTCTCTCTTGTTCATATTTAAGAACAAAATATGTTCATTATCGACTATCAAGCTACAGAGTTGCTATTTCCAACACATTTAAATTCTCTGAAGACTCAGCAGTCAGTTTGGATTCGCACCTTCCTAATCTCAGTTAGGTATTTTGAGCTGCAGAGATCTGCCTCCCACTCTCAGATGCCCAAATGATCAGTCTTGTATCTTATGGTGTTTAACCAAAACTCCTATGAACCATTTAGTGTGGCTTCCTTTCAGGACTGTACATCACATGACTGCACGCTCAAGACTGTGCATTTATTCACTTTGGTGTCTGTGAGAAGATGCAGTAAGATAGATGCATTGTCTGTTGATATTGGCTGTCTCGTATTTAATGGTAATTAAGATTCCATTTATCTCTGTTGTCAGCTTGGATTTTTAACCAAAAAATCGGCTACCTTGATGGTAGCACCATTACCTATAGAGATTCCCACTGTCAGTGGAATCTGTACTGGAGATGATAAAGACAGGCATTCATGCCAGTTAGGGCACCATGTTTTTTATCTAAATACCTTGAAAGGGAAAGGTAGAAAATGTCTTTTTCTTCCTCTTATAAGATCCATTGATATTTCGGCCTCCACTATCTCAATGGACCGCTCCAGTGGCCAGGTGGTTAGAATGTCTGCCTTGGATGTGGGAGGTCGTGGGTTCGAACCCTGGCCAAGTCATATCAAAGACTTATAAAAATGGTACTAACAGCTGCCTCGCTTGGCGCTCAGCATTAAGCGGCTGTTGTTAGGACTGGGTGGACTGGTGTCAGGATAATGTGACTGGGCGGGACATCATGCTACATGTCTGCGGCATGAAGCCCCAGTGCTAGACATCACTATAAACTGCCACACTGCAGACATCATAGCGATATGACAAAAATGTTTTAAAGCTATGTTAAAAATCCAACACACACACACACACACACACACACACACACACACACACACACACACACACACACACACACACACACACACACACACACACACACTGTGGATTGTTGGCGTAATCAAATGAGCTTATCAGTCCCTTACTGAAAGAGACTTTTTATATGACCTTAAGCCCAAGAGGTTCAAGATTTCACTGCCTCATGAGCCTCTGTAAATCATTCTTCCTTGGAGGATGTCATTAAGGCAGCATTTTGGTGATCCCATGCTCTCTTCTACCTCTGATTGTTGGCACAAGAAAACATTGTCATTTTTTGTCTGGGACCCATAGATGCTGCACAACTTGTGGCCCAGAGAGATACTAACATTCTGTGAAGTGGATTTCTCCCTAAAATGGTAAGTATATTCCATTTTTTCTGTTTTTGATCTGTTGAACAACATATCGGCCTGCTCACCTTACTGAAAAATTCAGCTATGCAAAGTTATTGATGTTACTAAAATATGGTTGGGGGAGGGTAAAATTAATTGTTTATGCAGTAGTTACCTGTCACTATTGGTGAATGTTCTCACCCAGCTCTTATGTCCGCTTGTAATTGTCGTCTTTGAGAAGGAGAGTGATCTGCACATGTACATTCAAGGTGCATGATTGGACTGTGTCTTATTGACTATTCTCCACTCTGTGGGAGGATGTATTCACATTGAATGAACAAGGTCTTATTGACATGCAAAAGTAAAAGCTGCACAATAATGATCGGTAAGTATTGCATAATTAAAATTTGTTTTACCCCCCCACTACATTTTTAAGTGATCTCGTCATGTGTCTTTATGCTGTTCGTGATTTCAGATCTGAATACATCCATTGAATTTCTTAACTATATATAGAAATGTGTCTGTTCTTACTGTGACATAGGTTTTGCTGTTTGACCCTTTGAGGGCAACCTGCATCAAATTGGTTAGTGGTCACTTCGAATTTTGCACATGTGATAGGATACACTGAATGTGTATAACTCATAAATTTTTCTGCTTACATTTAGAATAAAAATAGACACAATCCGAGTGGTCGAGTGCATCCATCCTACCATGTCTAGTCAAATCTACACTGTTTTGGATGGATGTTTGCATGCAATATAAAATCCATGTTGGATTTGAGGAAGGATAGTCAAGGAGTGTATAAGATGAATTATTTGAGCAGGTTTTTGTTCCTTACTGTTTAGATTGTGCATTTTGTGTTAAAACTGCTGGTTTGAATGATTTCGTTGAATCACTGCTACCCCGTTAACTTCCAGCACCCATGTCCCTTGCATTACAAATTGGATGCTTTACCAACGGAGCTAACATAGCTTTGTTATTCTCTTGTGAACCCACTCCATTTGCAAGGCCACCTTTTTTCAAAAGAAGTGGTACACTGACCTCAAGATGGAGACACCATTTTCGTAACTCTGCAAGAATAAGATATGATGCACATTATTATTTTGTACATTTTTTTCAGGTTTGCCTATTTTGGATGTCAAGGATCGGATAGTTTTTCCTGTCTGTGCCTTGACAAGATAACCACACTGAATTGGACAGCAGATGAGTCATGTCAAGTTACAAATGGGTATGTTAGTTTTATTTGAGTAGAAATACAGTTTCAGCCAATAGTAATACAGTTAAAGATGTCAAATACCAGCCGTTTCAACCAGTAGAAATATAGTTAATGATGTCAAATACCAGCAGATTCAACCGATAGAAATACAGTTAAAGATGTAAAATACCAGCCATTTCAACCAATAAAAATATAGTTAAAGATGTCAAATACCAGCAGCTTCAACCAGTAGAAATATAGTTAAAGATGTAAAATACCAGCAGTTTCAAACAATAGAAATACAGTTAAAGATGCCAAATACCAGCTGTTTCAACCAGTAGAAATATAGTTAAAGCTGTCAAATACCAGCAGTTTTAACCAATATACAGTTAAAAATGTAAAATACCAGCTGTTTCAAACAATAGAAATATAGTTAAAGATGTCAAATACCAGCAGATTCAACCAGTAGAAATACAGTTAAAGATATCAAATACCAGCCGTTTCAACCAGTAGAAATGTAGTTAATGATGTCAAATACCAGCAGATTCAATCAATAGAAATACAGTTAAAGATGTAAAATACCAGCCGTTTCAACCAATAAAAATATAGTTAAAGATGTCAAATACCAGCAGTTTCAACCAATAGAAATGCAGTTAAAAATTTAAAATACCAGTAGTTTCAAACAGTAGAAATACAGTTAAAGATGTCAAATACCAGCAGTTTCAACCAATACAAATACAGTTAAATATTTCAGATACCAGTAGTTTAAAAAAACAGCTGGAAATTGTACTGATGATGCTGTCTTGGAATTTAGGTTACCTGATTGGTTACTAATACATTTGTCTTTTAGACCAGTGTACACCAGAGGAGTGATATGAGGCCCTGGGTTGGGTCTCTTGTTTTGTGATGTAAATATTATGCAAACATTAATTTCTGTTTAGTTTTATCCAGAAGTTTAGTTTTTTATTTTTTATTTATCATTTGATTCCAGTTCCCAATATGGAGTTATTTATATGGCTGCATATGAATGTATCCTTCAACTTAAGAGATCTCTTGTTATGAGTGAAATTATCTCCCCTCAAATTATACCCCATCCTTAAAAAAAACAACAGAATAAAAGAAAAGAAATTTGCACAGAATATGTATTTATCATAATAATATGTTCAGCTTAGAATATCTATGCTATTTGAAATACTACTATTAAGGACCTCTTGAGGACGAATTTGAAAATAGCTACTGTCTGTGCATTTGATGGTTCAGGAGTGATGGCAAAAGAAAAGTGTTTTTTTTTTAGTAGAGATAAGCTCCTAGTGTCTCTGCTGGGAAATTGTTATTTTACAATACCCAAATCAATGTAAAAAAACATACACATGCCCCACTCATACAGTGTTTTTAATATCTGGCCTTAGCCAGTACAGAACTACTTGCTGACATCAGGAAGGGGGATTATCAGGCATGGTTGACTTGGCCATGTAGGTGTAAAATCGTTTGGGTCCTGAAGAACATGAAAAAGAACAAGATACCTGAGGTTTTTTTTTGTGCATCAGACTGATCATAAATCAAAGCTATCACAATGTGGTTCCATGCCCCGGTTGTTACTTAGAGACACTTGGTTGCACAAAGGTCAGATTTAGCTGTCTTTGGCTGCCAGGCAATGGATTTTTCGACCTTAGTTCTGTCTTTTGAATAGCCATCGATAACAGGTTTCAGCCAGAATATGCAGTACAGGTTACATGAGGCTGTGACATCTAAAACACAGATGAATAATTTTTAGATCAAAACAAATGGTGCCACAACCAAGGATTGCACAATCTACTTTTATATATTTTATCACATCAGTCACCCTTGAATATTTTTGGTGTATAGTAACATAGAAAAAAGTTAAGAGTATAATATGGGTGAAAATCGAGCATAGCGGAATTTCACTGTTGGTTTGCAACAGTGTGCAATTGAAAGCCTTGCCTAATCAAAGATTGCAAAATAATGTTGTTTACTAGACCAAACGTTAACAGTTGCATTTCAAAGCTTCTGACCCCAAATCCACGCAAGCAATTGGATACTTGTCATGGTGTAGGTAGAGGGTATTGGTTGGTAATTTCTAGCCTTGAACCTTCTTCCATTTATAGTTCTACTGGTCATAAACCAGAAGAGCTTATGGGATGATCTGTCAGCATTCATTGTTCATTTGTTGGCATAAGTTTGTTATTGACACACCTCCTAACTTACTTGGAGGATTGCCATGAAGCTTTATACTCACATTTATCTCATGGTCCTAAATGAAAATGGTGCTGCTTAGACATCCAGTATGTCCACAGTTACAGCCATCTTGAAAATCTTATTGTTGCTACTCCTGTATCAATGGTAATATCAACATGGGTGTTTCATTGAAAGACTTATTTCATGCTGGTCCTAAATGAAAATGGAGTTGAGCTGACATAATCTTGAAAATATTGTTATGGTTTCTCCTTGTGATGGAATGTCATATTGAAATGGGATTATCACAGAAGACTACTTAAGATGTCTAGCTGGTTCTAAATGAAAATGGTTCCACATGGACATTGAGTATGTTCACCACAGTGTCCATCTTGAGAATCTTGTTATTGCTACTTATCCTGAATGGATAGTCATATCAAAATGAGGTTTTCTTTAAAAGACTTTTTATGATATCAGGTTGGCCCAGAATGTAAATGGTACTGATCTGACATCCAGTATGGCCATTTTGGCAGCCATTTGTAAACTTGTCATCTCTGTTCCACCTAAATGGATGGTCATATCAAAATGGGGTTTCACTAAAAGACTTGATTTGATGTTTACTTGGTCCAAAATGAAAATGGTGCTGATCAATTTCAATATGGGTAGTGCAGCAGCCATCTTGAAAATAGTGTTATTACTATGCCTTCTGAATGGAAAGTCATATCAGCATGGTGTTTTCACAGGAAGTTTTCTTACGATGTCTAGTTTGTCCTAAATGAAATGGTGCTGATCTGACATCCAGTATGGCCATGACAGCAGTCATCATGAAAATCTTGTTATTGCTACTTGTCCAGAATGGAAATATATCAGCATGGGGTTTACACCAGAAGACTTCTTACAGTGTCTAGTTGGTTGTCATTGTGCTGATCTTATATCCAGTATGGCTACTGCAGTGGCCATCTTGAAAATGGTATTACTTCTCTGAGATATAAAGTTGTATCAACATTGGTTTTCATTAAGGGACTTCATATGGTATTGTAGTTGGTACTAAATGAATCTTTGTATACTAACATCAGTATGGCTACCATGGCAACCACCTTGAATAATCTTATTGCTACTCCAACTAAATAAAGAGCCATATCGACATGGTGTTTTCGGCACAAAAAAAAAATAATTATGATAATATCTAGCTGGTCCTGAATGAAGATGGTGCTGATATGACCTCAAATAACCA
The DNA here is from genome assembly GCA_016617855.1 of Megalonaias nervosa. Classification (NCBI taxonomy): domain Eukaryota; kingdom Metazoa; phylum Mollusca; class Bivalvia; order Unionida; family Unionidae; genus Megalonaias; species Megalonaias nervosa. The sequence continues at coordinate 11,557 of JAECUM010001787.1, forward strand.
CAATGAACAGATTGAAAATCTTGTCACTAATTCTTTTGAATGGACGGTTATGTCATGGGTTTTCACCAAAGTTTTTCAAACAGTGTCATGTTTGTCCTAAATGAGCACTGATCTAATATCCAATGTGGCTGCCACAATGGCTGATTTGAAAACATTATTGCTCAAGAATATCCGAGATGGTTTCATCACTCAGCAGTTCAAAAGAAGAAATGGTACTATCCTGAATTCCAGATAACTGGTTTTGGACAGTAGAGCATTCAAGGATCTCTTCTTGATTGGGTATTAAGATCAAGACAGACTCTTGTTAATTGGGTATTAAGATCAAGACAGACTCTTGTTAATTGGGTATTAAGATCAAGACAGACTCTTGTTAATTGGGTATTAAGATCAAGACAAACAGACTCTTGTTAATTGGGTATTAAGGTCAAGACAGACTCTTGTTAATTGGGTATTAAGATCAAGACAAACAGACTCTTGTTAATTGGGTATTAAGATTAAGACAAACAGACTCTTGTTAATTGGGTATTAAGATTAAGACAAACAGACTCTTGTTAATTGGGTATTAAGATCAAGACAGACTCTTGTTAATTGGGTATTAAGATTAAGACAAACAGACTCTTGTTAATTGGGTATTAAGATCAAGACAAACAGACTCTTGTTAATTGGGTATTAAGATTAAGACAAACAGACTCTTGTTAATTGGGTATTAAGATTAAGACAAACAGACTCTTGTTAATTGGGTATTAAGATCAAGACAGACTCTTGTTAATTGGGTATTAAGATCAAGACAGACTCTTGTTAATTGGGTATTAAGATCAAGACAGACAGACTCTCTTGTTAATTGGGTATTAAGATCAAGACAAACAGACTTTTGTTAATTGGGTATTAAGATCAAGACAAACAGACTTTTGTTAATTGGGTATTAAGATTAAGAAAAACAGACTCTTGTTAATTGGGTATTAAGATTAAGACAAACAGACTCTTGTTAATTGGGTATTAAGATCAAGACAAACAGACTCTTGTTAATTGGGTATTAAGATCAAGACAAACAGACTCTTGTTAATTGGGTATTAAGATCAAGACAAACAGACTCTTGTTAATTGGGTATTAAGATCAAGACAAATAGACTCTTGTTAATTGGGTATTAAGATTAAGACAAACAGTCATAAGAGGTTTTGGTGATGAAGAGTTTTTTTTGCTAAGGTCCAGAAAGGTTGAAGTAGTTATTTAGTTTTAAAAATATAATTTTGTGAGTGTCATGTTTTAATACTCAATAGAACAAAAAAGGGATTGATGTTTCAGCATAATAGAGAAAGATATTGTTCCTTTTTGCATGACACAGTTTCGTTGTTGAAGAAATTTTCAGTTTATTATAGGGCTGTACTTGGAACTCCAGGCAGTTAAAATAATAGAAAGGGTGATTGTTTGGGTAAAGAAAACAATTTCTCATTTCATTGGAAAGTGGGCTATGATTGATTCTGTCTGCAATTTTGAATGATTCATCTTGCCAGCAGATGTTTATACAAATAAACAGGATGCCTTCCAGGCAGCTACTTGACTGATTCAGAGCTGGCCAACTAAGGGAAATACTACCACACTGACATACCTGTTACAAACTTTGAAGCATAATGCTGCAGATAATTTTGAACTGGTCAAGATTGGACACAAAATGCTGGAGAATTTTATTTACACATTATCTTGTAAGATACGCAGATTGTATGTGTTCTTGGATGTAAAGAAATTAGAAATCCCAATTTTAGTTCAGTTTTGTATATTTATTACATATGTATTGAGCCCACCTATTTTGTACCTAAATGTAGCAAATTATTCTGGTGTAGAGGTATGTAAAGAAGGTAAAGTGAATTGTTGGTATGTCTGCATTACGCAACATCTGGTGTCCAACCATCATCTGTTAGCATTTTCATCTTCCTCTCAAACACCACGAGAGCAATTTTTCAACTAATCTTGGTACAGAGCATCCAGGCCTTTCAAATGATTCAGAGCATCCAGGCCTTTCAAATGATTCAGATCATCCAGGCCTTTCAAATGATTCAGATCTGCCATCCAATGTGGCACTGGCCACTATTACTAAAAACAGAAAACCTTTAAGCGATTTTTTTTTCTCAACTTCGGAAACAGAATTTGATCGGAATGGACTGAAAGCATCCTGAATTGAAAGCCTTTAAAGTTTGTACCATTCTGCCAGTCCACGATCAAATGTGGCAACCATTTCCACATAGAGTAAAATAAATCTGTTGTCCAACAGCAGTTGCTATTTTCAACTTTTTATAAATCTGCCAGACCATTTTCAGACTTGTTCAGATAACACAGATCTGCCATAAAATATTGCCACCATTGCTAAAAATAAAGTAAACCTTGAATTGACTTCTTCTCCAAAACATCTGAAATGGAACTTGACCAGACTCGACAAAAAGTGTCACAGCATGGAGACTTTTAAAGTTTGCACAATTGATGCCATTCTGTCAAATGTGGCCACAATTACTAAAAATAGAGAAACATTTAAACTGTTTCTTATAAAAAGATTATAAGAAAAGGACATGAATAGGATTTGCCAGAATTATTAGAAAGCAATTTGGCATGAAGACATTTCAGATTGTACAAATGATAATGATCTACCATCAAATATGGCTTCTGTTATTAGAAATAGAAATAATATTAAATGACTTCTCAAATATTGGTGACCATTGATTGACCCAATTTTAACAGAAAGCATCCTGGCCTAAAGGACTTTCAGGTTAATAGAAATGAAGCCAATCTGGCATCATATATGGCAGCTGTTACTAAAAATAGAAAAACTTTAAAATATTTTCTTCTTAAAACTGTGAATAGAATTGGAGAAATTTTAATGTATCCTGGCTGTAATCGGTTTCAGTTAAATACAAATGATGGTACTCTGTTATCAGAAATGGCCACTTTCAAAAATACAAAAATCTTGAAATGTCTTTTCAAAAACTACTTGGCAGAATTTTGAAGGATAGCTATGAAATTTGATACCTTTTTATGGTCATCATCTAATGATACACATATTGATTCCTTGGACTTGGACTGCTACTGGTCCCAAATTAAAATGGTGCCAATCTGACATCCTATATGGTGACCACAGCAACTCTCTCAAAATCTTGTTATTTCTACTCCTGAATGGATGGTCATATTAACATGGAGTTTTCACTGCAAGACTTCTTATGATGTCTAGTTGGTCCTGAGTAAAACCAGTGCTAATTTGATATCCATTATGGCCACCACAGCAGCCATCTTTACAGTTTTTTTATGTCTACTACTGAAAAAATAATCATATTAGCATGAAATCTTCATGGGAAGACATCCTATGATGTCTGGTTGGTCCCAAATGAAGTACTGCTTCTTGCATATCCGGAATGGACTTCTTATGATGTCCTGTTTGTCCTGAATGAAATTTGTGCCACTCAGACATTCAATATGGCCACCACGGCTGCCATTTGGAAAATCTTGTTATCACCACTTTCACTGCATATCAATATGGGGATTTTATTGAAAGACTTCTTATGATTGGTCATCAATTAAAATGCTGCCAATCTGACCTCCAAATGACTGCCTCAGTGACTATCTGGATGTTTTAGTGTCTGGTTGGTCCTAAATGGAAATGGTGTGCATGTAATTTCCAGTGTGGCCACTCTGGCAGCCATCTTGAAAATCTTCTTGCTACTTCTTCAGAAGTTCTGTTAGCATGGAGTTTTTGCCAGAAGACTTCTTAATATGTCTTCTTGGTCCTAAATGAAAATGGTGCTTATATGACTTTACTATGGCCATCCTGGTGGCCATCTTGAAAATCTTGTTATAGTTACTCCACTTCAATGGAAAGTCATTTTTCAGAAGAATTCTTACGGTGTCCGGTTCATCTTAAGTAAAAATGATATTGGCTGCCTTGAAAATCTTGCTATAGTTACTCCCGCTGAATGGATGGTTGTATTGACATGGAATTTTCACCACAAGACTTCTGGTAATATCTGTTTGGTCCTGAATGAAAATGGTGCCAATCTGACTTCCAGTATGCCCACCACAGCAACCTTATATAAGAATCGTGTTATCGATGAAGAATATCAGAGATGGTTTCCACACTTGGTTGTTGAAAGGAAGAAATGGTCTTGGTCTGATTTCCTGGAATTCTTTTTTAGAACATCAGTTCAGTCAGTGGATTTTGTAAGAATTATTGGTCTTCTTTATTTACAGTTGGATGCTGCGTATGGCAAAGTCTTGTGAATACAACTATATTGTATTAGTTTCTGGTGGATTGAGGTGAAATTAGATACATATTAAGTAATCACTGTACTCAACATTTTTATAGGAGTTGCAGCACGTTTATTAACTTCTTTTATTGCTGGATGGAATTTAAGACTGTACTCTTATTGCTGGATGGAATATAAGGCAATCTTCAGAACTAAAATGTGTATGTGTGTGTGTGTTTTGGGTTTTTAACATAGCTTTAACAATTTTCCAGTCATATCACTATGATGTCTGCAGTGTGGCAGTTTATAGTGATGTCTAGCACTGGGGCATCATGCTGCAGACATGTAGCATGATGCCCCACCCAGACAGATTATCCTGACACCTGGCTGACCAGTCCTAACACTAACCTCTTAATGCTGAGTGCCTAGCGAGGCATCTGTTAATACCATTTTTATAAGTCTTTGGTTTGACTGGGCCAGGGTTCGAACGTGCAGGCCATGACCTCCCACATCTGAAGTGGACGTTCTAACCACTAGGCCACTGGAGTGGTCTGAACTAAAGCAGTCTTGCAGTATTCATGGATTTCATTGATACTTAGTGCATATCTTGAACATCAAATTCATAATTTTTGTAAGAGTTGTTTCCCCATTAGACTTGCAGCTGGAGGCAACTAGTTGTGTATGTAATGAACATTACCTCTGTTACAAATTTACAATGTAATTACTATGCATCATTTCCTAGATGAGAGGTATGTTTTATGTATGGTAATATGTATAATGTACTTTTCTAGGACATGTCTTTCAGCATTTTAGCAAGTGAATTTTGTTACCTGCATTGTGTATTGGAACATGCTGATTCACGATGTTTTGACACCATGTGATAAACAGATTGGTATGTATTGTAACATTGTATGATTATTTCGTGCATATTTTACCTATTAGTCATAGCAATATAATGAAATTATCTTGTATCATGTATTGTAAAAATTCAGCCAGGACATGGTCATTTCTTCCATAATTCCAATGTTTTGCTGTGCACTTGCTGCCAATACATACTAATCTGCCATTTGCACTCTTCTGGTCAATGAGCACTATGGAATCTGATTGGCTAAAGGTCACATGACCTTTTTCTATAAATAGCACCACATGTACTGAAGAGCTTCACTGTTATCTTGTCCAGCGTTTGGAGCAGACGGAAGTAGATCATCGGGTGATGTTGTACCCATTTCATCCATACTATAATGTCTCAAGCTGTGTTAGATAAACATAGTCAAGCTGCAGTGGTTGGTTCCTAATGAAATTTGATATGCTTGCTTGACATGGGGGGGGGTGGAATTTTAGAATTTATGATTCATTAGGTGATGTCTGCTACTGTATTGGTTGATATGATTTCACCTTTGGTGAATTATCACCATGATTAACCTACGTAAATGAAGGCGAGAGACCATTACAATCTATGTAATCCTGGGAAATATACATATTGTTCCCTCAGGAACTGATATATAAGTATATTAATGTTAAGTCGCTATTAAACTGTCTCTCTTTACCTTCGTTTGAAGGCGAACTCACGTTGCACCTTCACCTTACGATACCACCTTCAGCACCTGAAGGTTAATACTTCACCTTCACCTTAATCACCACCCCAGCTTAAGCAGTTCTTTTCTTGTACTTCCATAATATGAATTCTATATGATATAATTCCATACAAATATATTCTTAAATCCACTCAGAGAGAGGTGGAGAAGGTGCAATTATCTTTGAAGCGCCATTGCATCTTCCCCCATCGGAGTCAGTCACCTTTGTTTCCCGTGATTATCTGATTTACATAAGTCTCATATTCAATCTTAAACATTTATGTGTGTAATTGTATTGACATTCAGTAATTGCAAGTTCACCTATTCTTGTACTTAAGGTAATTTACAAATAAATACTTCTGATGTTTATTCTATATGGTCTTGTATTATTCTTTCTTATCAAAAGCTAGACAGGAGAACCCAAAAATATTGTTGCCCAGATATGTTGTTACACGTAGTTGGTTGCAATTTTAGACTGTACTTATGATTCATCTTTGTGGTGTAGGGGTGGGGATGCAAAGAGGTGGAAATATATTTGCATAAGTAAATGGCTTACAATACCTCAAGTGATACATTTTGATAATCTCATCATGTTTTGAAAAGAAGTCTTGGGAAACTTTCTCCATGCCCAAAGTGGACACCTAGTTTCACACAGTTGCAGTTTTAACCCTAGTGTGTGAAAACTTGAATTAAAAGTTTGGTATGAAAGTTGTAGGATTAATTAGATTACAAGAATATTTACTTTACTTCCATCAGCTAATTTTCATCAAATATAGTAACTAAATGTTATTGTTGTGTTTTGCTGTGTTTCAAAATTACCAATCAGATACACTGAGTCTTCTTTTTAAGTTATATGAGATTTGGCAATCTGATTGAAAAAAACCCACAGAAAACCTTTAAAAAAATACATGTCTCTAATATGAGGATCCAAGTTAAAGATACCAGTTGACTTGAATGATTCATGTGTCACAAATTTGAATTGCTAATACCAGCAATTACTTTTGAGATACAGATTTTTGTTTTATATTTATTTTTGTATCCCTGTGTTGTCCTCATTAGATTTCTTTTCTCCACATTGCACTTTGTCTATGTTTATTCAGAAGTTGATAGGGCTTCAAGTGGCCAAGGAGGAATTAGACTGGTTCACATGCAGGATTACATATTATTTAGGCTGCCATTACAAATATTTACATTACTTGCTTCCAGCACCCAGCTGCCTAGAACTGTTTACTGTTGGATTATTGTAAAGCTGACTTTGAAATATAACTTCCTTTAGGCTGGGCAACCAGTCTATTTTGGCTATACATTTTAATGCCAGTAGATCTTTTTTTCTTTTGCCTTTTTTCTTTCCTGCAGAAATTTAATAAACATTGAATAGTATTTGAAGTTTTCTTCTTTAATGTTGTTCAAAACCAGTTGAGATTTGATTCCAAATCACTGAACTTGCTTGGCTCTTGTCTTCAGAGCTGATTAGAGAGGTCTATTCTAATACTAAAAGCTTATCAGTTTCAGTCAAGATTGGAATTTAATGTCTCAATTATAGATGAAGCAAATATCTGATAAATAATATATCTCATAAAGGTGTGATTACACAAGCAATGGGACATGGCATTCTGTAACTAGAGGATGGCATTTCCCTTAAACAATTAGCTCGATTTTTCCATACCATATATACTTGCTTATAAGTGTAGTAAAACTGTAAACAACAAAGCTCCTGATCTGCCGTAACATAATGCACCTGCAGATCAGGGTCTGTTTTGTTTGTTCTACTGATTACTCATAACAAACTGCACAGACTCATATCTGCCAGCACATTGTGATCTCAGATTTGGGTCTGTGCAGTTTGCCTCATCTTGTAAGTGAGTATATACAGTAGGTTAAATAAAAGATTCTGAGATTTGAGAGGGTTATCCCTGCTCCATTGTTGCCTGGGCAGTAGGTTGAAATCGGACTGTTTGCAGTTTAAAATATTTTTGTCATCAGTTTATACCCTTTATAATTATTTTTGATACAGAGATCCTTAAATGGGATGTTTTTACTTGGCCTGATAAATTTACCTGATGCTATAAAGGAAAGAAACCTTGACATGTAAGATGTTGTTGTTTGATTTCTAGTATGTAGACACATTTCATCGATAATGGAAAAGAAATGTACGGAAAACTTGGATATGATGTGTAAATGCAGTTGCAAAGTAAAGTCTGTGTTTCTGGCTAGCCCTAATGTTAACCAGCCTTCGAAATCCTGACTCCATATTCTCTAAACTTCAAAAGCATGAAACTCCAATGTAAATCAGCTATTATACTTGGAGTAAATTGAGCTCAGTGAATTTGAAAATTATTGGAAAGAGATTTAATTGAAGAAAGTCCTGAAAGGTGTATGATTTTAATTTCATTGTAAGGAAAGTTACAATCTGTCCATATTTTAGACTTTATGCTTGAGTTTGAGTTTAGTGCTAAAAAAGTGTTGAAAATATGAGGTCTTGTCATTTGATTCATTGAATATTGAAGGTTTCACTCCAACACTCAGAATAATTAGGGAGTATGGCAATTTAATGATTGGTAATGCTGTATTCATAGAATATTGAAATGTTTGACTTGGACACTCGGAACAATTAGGGATTATGACCATTTAATGATTGGTTATGCTGTGTTCTGTATACCTTTACTATATAAACTGTTGTCTGGCACCAAGGACAACTGGGAATCATGACAATTTAATGATTGCAGTGTTCTGCAGTTATACACCTTACGTATGGATTGCTGTCTTGCTCTAGAATAATTAGGGTTCATAAAAAAAAACTTAAAGATTGGTTATGCTGCGTATTGCATTTACATGCTTTAGGTATCGATTGCTCTCTGGCATTAAAAATAAAACAAAGTTCAAAAACATTGTGTTGGATTCCTAGTACATTGTTGTGTCATGATATGCTCCGGATGGACATAGTATCGTGGAAGATCATAGCGATGTTTTATGCTACTTTGAGACCTAAAGTAGTTGATCTTTTCATCATCAATCTTCCAGAGCTGCTCAGTCTGTCAAGGATTGCTGTCTTAATTGTCGGGATGTTTAATTGTTCACTGTGTAATTATCACATGAAGCACTTAATGTAACTGTCTGATTCAGAATCATATTCCGTGTAATATATCATATCAAGCACTTCTCGTAACTGTCTGGGTGCGAAATTGTCCACCATGTAATATATCATATCAAGTACTTATCGTAACTGTCTGGGTGCAGAATTATCCATTGTTTAATGTATCATATCAAGTACTTCTCATAACTCACTGGGTGCGGAATTGTCCACCGTATAATGTATCATATCAAGTACTTCTTGTAACTGTCTGGGTGTGGAATTGTCCACCGTGTAACGTATTGTATCAAGTACTTCTCATAACTGTTTGGGTGCGGAATTATTCACGGTGTAGTGTCACATCAAGTTCTCCTTGTAACTGTCAGTATGTGGACATGCCCACGGCTTAATGTAATACATCAAATACTTCATTTAAGTCGCCATGCTGAATCTTTTACCAAGTAATGCATTACATTAAGTACTTAATATAACTTTCTGAATGTGGAATCATACACCTTGTAAAATATCACATCAAGTATTTTTCATAATGGTCTGGATGCAGAATTGTCCATCTTGTAATGTATAACATCAAGCACTTCAAATAACTGTCTGGATGCTGAATCATACACCTTGTAAAATATCACATCAGGTATTTTTCATAATGGTCTGGATGCAGATTTGTCCATCTTGTAATGTATCACATCAAGCACTTCAGATAACTGTCTGGATGCTGAATCATTCATGCTGTAATATATCACATCAAGTACTTCTCAAAACTGCCTGGATGGTGAATTATACACCCTCTAAAATAACACATCAGGTACCTCTTGTAACTGTCTGGTTGCTGGATTGTCCACCTTGTAATTATCATAGAAGGTACTTCTTGAAACTGTCTTGATGCCGACTTATACACCCTGTAAAATAATACACCAGATACTTCTTCTGTCTGGATGCTGAATCATCCACTCTGTAAAATATCACATTTAAGTACTTCTCAAAACTGTTTGGATGCTGAATTATACACCTTCTAATTATACACCTTCTAATGAATCACATCAAGTACTACTTACAGCTGTCTGGTTGCAGAATTGTCCACCCTGTAATGTATCACATCAAGTAGATATTCACTGCCAGAGATGAAAATGTCTTTGGACAGTTCAGCTTTTTAAATGAGGCCTCTGGATCCATAATTATTGGTCCCTCTAGTGGAAAATATAGCAAGATCGTTATTCTCAAGATTTTTTAATGGGCAACACTGTAAGTTGCCACTAAAATGGTTGTATTTGTGACTAAAGATTCTGAATTGGCAAGTGAAAATTGTCACCTGTTTGGCCTCTGGTGACCTTTAGAATTCTAATGTGTTAACAAGAAAATGACATCAGTACTCTATAATTATAGGTAAATACCATCTTTTTGCATGAAATACAGTTGGCAGATGTTGTTTAATGCAGCATAATCCCATTTAAATTGCAACACAGCCAGTTCCCACATTAATTCACCATCTTTATGTTGCTTCTGATATATGACCTGTGAATTCAGCCTCGGTTAATGGCACGAATCTAGAAATATGCAGGCAAGGAGACCAACTTTCGCTGGAAGTTAAAATTATTTGTCAGATGAAGCACCATAAATGCAGAAATGGCTAAGACTTTACTGACTGATTTTTTAATATAAACTATCACTGGAAGAAAATAAAGAATCTGGCCATTTGTCATGGAGTTTAAGGCCAGACAGTGTGTACAGAAATGGTTTAGAGCAGTGATTCCCAATCTGTGGGCTGTGGAATTATTCTAATAGAGCCTACAACTGTTAGCATGTTGGGGTGTGCATAAATTTTTAGAAGTTAAGGAGAGGTCCTCATACTTGAAAAGGTTAGAATTGCTGGTTTAGAGAACTCAAAATGTTAATTTTAACACCTGGCTTGAAGTTGAAGATGTTAAGTGTTGAAATTTCTGTCCAACAGGGTTAAGGTGTGCTATTAAATATACTTGTACTTTTTTATGATTGCTGTAACTAAATCTTCATATTTTGTCATCTTCTACAATAAATTCCTGACATGATTTCTGCTGTCAGTATCCCATTTGATCAAATTATTAGGGCTTGTTGACCTAAAATTTCAAATGACCACTTCTAGTAACTCGCCCTTCAGTTGTACTAAAGCTTGATAGGTACTTGGAATATTGGGGATGGGGTGGGGATCTTGAAAAGAAACTTGAGCCAGAAATGCAGGTTTACTATTTCAAGGAAGATCCTGGCATTTCCCTGTTTAGAATTTAGACTCTAACCATCTGACTTACAGTTTGCACATCTTTTTTGTGATTTTGTAAATGTACTGAAAATCTTGTCTTGTATATTGAGATTTTGAGCTAAGTTAAACATTTCAGGAATTGAGAATAATAACTATTTTGTAGCTTGTATATAATGCACATTGATGATATAATAATAATAATATATAAATTGGTTAAAGAGTGAATGTTATATACAAAGAAATGCATGTACATAGTAATAAAACATTTCAACCCATTTTCTAAGTGAATTTTAATTTATTTTTCAGGACATTAGAGGTTTTACCACTTGGTCAGGCACCAGACTTTTGGAGTGTTTACAGCAGCCTAGGACCTTATTTGAGTGCAATCTCTCTCCATGTAGACTCTGATTGGATAATAAGGGACACACCAGTTGTGATAGAAGTTATAGGTGAAGTTGCAGACTACAGAAATGTCACCAGTGGTAAGAATACATGGAGTTTTTTGCTTCTCTATAAGTAATGTTTAAAAAGGAAGTGCTTTTGAAAGCAATACAAGACAAAGATTAGACTTGACTATATGTTCTTACTTTGTAATCGTTACTTAAGGTGGTGCTCTACAGTTTCATATTTTGCATAGGGTTAGAATTTTAAAGAAAAAGAATTTCCCCGGGTTTCCTCACTAGTTATACTGGCTTTTTAAAAAAGACCTTGTATATCTTAGGTATTGTTCAAAGAACCTTTAATTCCCTTTATTTTGGTGTATGATTCATGGGTGTAATATGGGTAGTAGAGTATACAGCTTGGCCTTACTCCAGATGTGCACCTTTCAAAAAAGTGCTAGCTCCACTTGGTCATTTTCACTTCCTGAACTTCAGAGGTAAATTGTATTTAAAAGATGCGATAACTTTTTTACATTTTATATATTTGGTAATTCATTCATTGTACTTTCAGAAACTGGTATTGTCTAGTCTGGCAAAATTCATTTTCCCTATTTTAATAGGTGCTAATGATAGTGTACTTTAGACAAATTCAGGCTGATTTTTGGAGCACAAGGGAGCAGACATTTTAGTTAGCAGTGTGCTAAGATCATTTACAATTTCCAAAAGTACAATATCCAAAGAAATGTCAGCCACATTACATCAAAGTAGCATAGAGGTATGCCAACATTCTCTCCACTGTGCATGTTTCAAATGCTAACAACTTCACCTTACATATGTCACTCTCTCAAAAGTACATAATAACTGGTGAGCGCCCCCTAAGAGATTTTAATATGATTTGATTGGCAGCATTCTGCTTCATCTGTTAAGAGTTGTGGCCCATGTTTGACCTAAAAATACTGCAAAACAGATTTTGTTTGTTTAGTACTTGTCACTGGCCTTTTGTATATTAGATTTGAGTGGACATTTATATGTAGTTCTACATAAATGAAACATCAGAGGAGTTCGTATGATTTTCTTCTTCATTTGTTGGAGTTATGTCCTCTGATTTACTTTGACTGAGAGCTGTTCTTCCCATCTGGGTCTATTAATTTCTAACAAAATAATGAAATCAAATAGATCCAGTGTTAAGAACTGAAAGTAATATTTTCCTGCCAGTATCATGGATACTTTGATTTTTTAAAAATAACTAGAGCAGATTTTTTTTATGCTCCACCATAACAATCCTTCTGCCCTTGTCCCTCAGTCCTTAGATATGTTTACCTGTCTGTGCTTACTTGATCAAAAAGTTTTTTGGCTTGGTTAGTTTTAAGTATTTTGGTGGTTAGATCAGTTTTAAGTATTTTGGTGGAAAGGTGAGTTTTAAGTATTTTGGTGGATATGTATGTTCTATGAATACTATTTTTGCCAGTTTCTGTTCTTATTTTGTGGTGTACAAAATCCCTCTTTGTCCAGACAAAGTCTGTTGGCAGTCAGGTTAGGTTCGACAAATTTATTGTTTTGTTTGCTTTTTAGATACAATATATGTCAAGTTTTGTGTCGTTAAATTACAAAATTAATGCCTTCCTGTGTCTCAAGTATCAAAATCAACTAAGCTAATTAGATCTTCTTTGAAATGTTTCTTACATATCTGGCTGGCACATCAGTTACTTAGTTATAGATCTCTGTATTTGTAATGCTTCAGGCACCTGTAGTTTTTGCTTGTGCACATTGAGTGCATAGAACATGAGCTTTAATTCAGCATTGTCAGCACTTGATCAGGGTCCATGCTAGGGGGTGATTCTGGGTCCAAGCTAGTGGTTATTCCAGGTCCATGCTTGTGGGTGATTCCAGGTCCATGCTAGTGAGTGATTCTGGGTCCATGCTAGTGGGTGATTCCAGGTCCATGCTTGTGGGTGTTTCTGATTCCATGCTTGTGGGTGATTCTGGGTCCATGCTTGTGGGTGATTTTGGGTCAATGCTTGTGGGTGATTCTGGGTCCATGCTTGTGGGTGATTCTGAGTCAATGCTTGTGGGTGATTCTGGGTCCATGCTTGTGGGTAATTCCGGGTCCATACTTGTGCGTGATTCTGGGTCCATGCTAGTTGATGATTCTGGTTCCATTCATGTGGGTGATTCTGGGTCCATGCGTGTGGGTGATTTCGGTCCATGCTTGTTGGTGATTCTGGGTCCATGCGTGGGGGTGATTCTGGGTCCATGCGTGTGGGTGATTCCGGTCCATGCATGAGGGTGATTCCAGGTCCATGCTAGGGGATGATTCCGGTCCATGCATGAGGCTGATTCTGGGTCCATCCTAGGGGGTGATTCTGGGTCCATGTGTGAGGGTGATTCCGGGTCCATGCTTTTGGGTGATTCCAGTGAAATAGTCGCCCTTCTGCCTGTTAATACACAGAAAGTAAAGCCACGAAATGTAAGATCTGCTTTGTCTTGGGCCATGTTTTGCGTCACTGCTTCACACAGACTGAAAGGTGGAAAGCAATAATGGCTAACTGTAAATTCATTTGAAAGAAAAAACATCAACTGCTATAACTTTTCAGTCAGGTCTGTAGACAATCTATCTGCAGCACAATTTAGTGTTCCCGGCAAATGAGAGCACTTAATCAGATACTCCAAACTGCACACAACAGTCAGATATCACGCGATAATTCATGCAAGTTAGAAATGCAGATTTTTTGTTCACATTTGAATCTGCTACAGAGTTATCCGTGTAGATGCGCACAGGAGCATTCTTCACCTCCAAAGAGATTGTAATGTCATACAACAGACTTTCATTTCCAAGGGGTAAATATGATTAAGTTTTCCACTTGATCCCAATGACTACCTGTTTGAGTTTTGGTTGTATGATTTATTCACCCCCAACCAACAAGTGAGCTCTCACTAGTGCAAGACAACCCGTGGTTCACCATTGTAACTATGGGCTTTAAAACATTAAAGCCTCCTTAATTGATTTGGCGATCGTTAACTAGGGAATGACCTTCAACGGTGTTATTGCCCAGTGTGGACGGATAGATGGAACATTAACAGATAGCTGAGCAAGGCTACTGAAAGAAATAAACAACTACGAGCCCCCTTTTCCAATAAATAAAAATAAATTTAATCAATTAATACATAACCAAAATTTCACTTTTCAATCCAACAGATTTACATTGATAGAATTTAGTCGCAGTGTTCAATTTACATCATGTTACGAGTGGTGAATTAATGTGTACAATTCCACACTTGACAGCATCACCTGATGCCTCTCTCCTCTTGTCTTGTTTTCCACATCTAATGCGTGCGCTTTGGTCCCCTTTCTGACCCCTGATTATTCCGACCTCTCTTAAATGCGGATTTCCCTCTGACTCATCGGGTTTACCTTTCTTTTTTTCCTTCTTTCCTTCCTTCCTTCCTTTCTTCTTCCTTCCTTCTCCCTTCCTTCCATTCTCAGTAGAGTAGAAAACTATTTCCTTAAATATAGAGTATGCCTCAAGCTAGACAAGTTTCACCACTTATCTGTATATATATATATATATATATATATATATATATATATATATATATATATATATAAACTCTCTTTGTTCGTATTCAGATTAGCGATTCACACTGCATAAATTCTGACATAATGTGATCTTAACAAATAACTGTCCTTACAGATTTCTGTATTTCGGTAAGGTACACCGCTATGTTTAGTACAAATGACCTTAGCTCGAAGTTCATTGCCCTCACCGCACAGCAATTGATTAGAAATTACCACGTGCCCTCTATAGACAAATGCGGCCTTATATACCAGCATACATTACTACACGTCTTATTTACATTTGACTAGTCAATTCTTGTTCAATAAGATAAATGTTCAGTTACTTATGGCATAATATCCACTAAATCTAGCTACCATAACCAATAACCTGCAAGATCATTTAAGCATTGCGAAATCATGTATAAATATACAATTGTCATTAACTCACGATAACACTATCATTCTACACAGGAAATCAATTCATATATCATAAGAAATATGACACATTGAATATTAGGGTTAATTCATAAATCCCTGTGAAATACTGCATATTTGAGCATTCCTTGGGTTACATCATAAATTCCTATGGAATTCTACACATTGAATATTTGATTACATGCAATCCGTCAATTCTCTCAATGAACTAATAATTGTTAAATTAAAGAATTAAATTGCATAACACTCTTACATATCAACAGAGTCCTACAAAATGAATACACGATACATGCGTGAATCATAAGCATATCAACACATTTGCATAAAACAAACAAATGAAATAGAATATTATATGGAAACTAAAATTGCGTACCTTAATGCTGTTTCTTTCCACACAAACCGTGCGTCCTAGCACTATAGTCTGTCTTCCTTTTTAAGACAGCTATCTGGCCTTTTATGAGGGAAAACACTATTCTCAAGTTTCCCAAGGAGTTGGACCTTTTGTCTTCTCACAAGGCAAGAGTCAAACTAAAGAATTCTGAGCAGGTGGTACCCTAAATCTCCAGTCTCCCAAAGTGTACGCCTTAATTTTTACTGACCAATTGGAAGTAACTGTTCGTAAAATTCTCCCCAAAAAATCACGTCTTTCATCAGATTTCACCGGCCTAAAATATGCTGCAATTAGCTTTCTTTTGAAGATCAATTATTTGACATAAAGTCCTCTTCCAACCGATAGAGTCGGTAATTCTATGTACTCTGTGTCACTATACTGTTATGATGACACGGTCAATTCTACTGAAGCTTAAACATAGACCCTTTTATGTTTCAGAGATGAAATAAGTGAAATATCAGTGAACTTTCTCAAGACCTTTCTGGCTTGACTATGATAACTTCAAAGCACAATTTATTCAACCTTAAGTTTCAATACGTCTTCAAAATTTGCCACATTACAACCATGTAAGACTACTTTAAAACTGGAGTGGACATTAGATATCCACCAAGAGATACATTGTCTGCTCTCTGCCGAAAGTGACAGATAAGATTGGAAATCACCTTAATGTGTCTTTAAGTGTTTATTTTGCTCATGTTCTAGATCTTTAGAATATAAAGATGTCTACTCTACAGATGGTTTGCTAGCAAGAAGCTTTCCCACAAGTTGAGCCAATTCACGAAAAATAGTGATGTTCCTTTTCTGCACTAAGTCACAACACAGAGCATCGAGTCTGTCCGCTTTACCTTGAGTTAGTATGACAGTCATTGTGACAAAGTCCCCCAAAGAATCGCACAAAATTTATTTCTGGGTAGGTCCAAACACAGATTTTTCTGGGGGAATAGTGATCCCACAAAATTTATTTCTGGTTAGGCTGAAACAGAATTTTCTGGGTGAATAGTGAATCCCAGTCCATGAAGTGTATGAACTGTTTCCTTATATTTCCCTATGCTGGTCATATGAACAAACTATCATCAATGCACGCCACATTTGTGAAATCTTTGCATCTGTATGATGCAAAATCTGGCTTCAGTAGCCTGGTGATGCCAAACCATTCAGCAAACTGGTAAATTCATATATATCCCCAAACCACATAAAACTGCAAATATTTCCTATGTTTCTGGGCCACAGGAACAGCGTAGTAAGCATTCTTTAAGTCGTTTATTTTTATTTATTTTTTTGCCTCAACAGCCACCCCCAAAGTTTCCTCCTCGCCATCTATCGTCAACACATTAATGACATTGTTATAAATTCAAATAAGTCTCACAGACCCATCTTTTTAAGGTGGAATGAAAATATTTGAAAAATATTGTCCAGGTGTTGAAACAACTTGATCAATAATACCTTTTGCAAGAAATTTGTGAATTTCAGCATTAATTTGTCGCTTTTCAGTTAAACAGAACTCAACTTGGTTTGATATATATGTTTGCGCAGGTCACTGTTCTAACTCTATTTTCATAACGTTGTATAGTATTCAGAATGCAAGCATCTGAAGTAATATTCTGCCAACCTTCAAACCATGCTGAAATTTTCCAAGCAACAAAATTGTCAGGTGTATTATTCATACAAGAAACATTGTATGTACTTACATGATGCTGCATACTGTTGGCCTGGGAGGATCTTACTGATCCTTCTGATATTTGGGAACCCCAATTCCTTGTTTCTGAACTTTTTTGAAGCCTTGCCTCCAGTGATGCTGAGGCCAGAATGTCAAAGGTCTAGGTCACTGACTGTAAGAAAAAGAAAATGGTTGTGCTGCCAATGATAATTGCTTTCTGTTGCTTTTTCCCTGCAGCTGAGTTACAACCTTCCGAGATTTATTAATCTTAGTTATCTAACCATTTGGGTCATGTCTAAACCAGTTGTAGATGGGATTCGATGCAGCGCAGATGGGCTGATACATGTCAGTTAGCTCTGTTTTTATGAGCTCCCGGTGCCTAAAACTGAAGTTGTTGAACAGAATGGATGACATTTTAGAATTGTCCATGACAAAATCCCTGACTGAATCCTGCTGTAATTATTGCAGATTGTTTCTGTGCTTCTTAAACAGTTCCATTGCCCTTAACCCATTTTATCCTGTTTACCAATTTCAACTGCAGTGCCTGATTCCTGGGAAGCAATTCTAAATACATTGTGGTAAAACCGAGCATCATACAGCAGCAGCAGCAGAAATTGTGATGACCTTCACTATGTTTACTAAAACTGTTGTAACATTGTTATTTCTGTTTTAAAGTATATAAAACTATGTATCTCTGAAAAGGTAATAAAATTTGCAACACAGTGATATATGTTTTGTTATCATTTACCAATGTACATGCTCACAACTGTATTTGAAATATGACTTGAAAGAAAAAAAAACAAACTAAAAACTTATCATGATGTTCAGTGAATCTTTTGTTCATGAAGATGAATGAAATGCTCCAAATAGTATGCGAATAAAATAAAGATAATTCTATTTCTAGTATATTGGTCCAAATTTGAAGTTTCTAGCACTGTTAGTTCAAAAGTTATAATAATTTTACTAAAATTGGACAACAAAACACCTGGAACAATTTGTTTACTTCACATTCTAGAACATTTACTTCAGCGTGCAGTTTCTCATGAAAACTTGTCACAAATTAATCCTAGAAATCTTTCAGTAAGATAAAGGTAATTAATCAGTACAATTTTTGTCCAAATTTTGAAGTCCACATCATCACTATGTCAGTAATAACAGTATTACTTTAATGGTGAATAAAACTGTCCACATCACATTGCAAAACGTACTTCATTTTTAAAACTGCCAATTCTACATCAGTTGTTGTCTAAATATCAGCTTTTAAGCATTTATACACCTAGTAATGTGTTTTCCCTGGCATTCAGTATGAACAGGGACATTGCATTCCCTGCAACCAAATTTTGTCACCCCTCTTCTCTCTCCAGGTTGAGTGGCCATTGAACATTAATGAGTGGTTTTTTCTATCAAACATTTTTTCAACGGTATGTTGCACTGTTACTCTATTAGGCTCTGGAACAAGTGCTGCAGCCTTTCCAGCTCTAGTGTCACCAACCAGAGATGCAATTAAGTCCTCCAGATAGCTCTGAAATGTTGGCCACATACATTTGACTTTCTCTGGATTTGTGTCCCATGCAATCACATACGCATTGTACACCGAACTTTCCATTAGGTAAAAGAAAATTTGACACCACCATTTTCTTGACCGGTGATGAAGAAGATAGTACCCAACCATCTGGTCACAGAGATCTACTCCCTTCATGTTTTGCTGGTAATCAGATAGCATTTTGGGAACTTCAACCTGTTGCTGAACAGCCATACCAGAACGTCTGTTTACAAAGCCACATGATGATGGGTCATGAAAATTTGACAAGACAAACAGCTTTTGTATCTTGCCAAACACAAAATGTAAGTTCATCCATCTGTGCGACTTTGTATTCATGTTTCTTCAGTTTCAGCTGTTTTGGCAGCAACTCTTTTGGCAACCCCTTCCTGTTGATACGGACTGTTCCACAGGCCATCACCCCTCTAGTATGCAAGTCTCTCAGTAAACCTGTGCTTGTGTAAAAGTTGTCAAAATAGACCGTCAGATTTTTTCCGAACATGTGTGAGCAGAGATCCATTACCACTGTGTAAGCCAGTCCTTTTCTTGCCCATCTTCTTTGCCGGTGTATACCTGGAATCTGTGCATATATCCAGTTGAGCTGTCGGCCATATTCCATAGTTTCACTCCCCATTTTGTTGGCTTTTCTGGGAGATACTGTCTAAAAGAGAGTCTTCATTTGAATTTTATCATGCTTTCATCAATAGTTGAGTTTGTTTTGGGTATAAAATTTGATGAAAATCTCTGGTGTAAACAATCCAGGTACCATCTAATTTTTTATGATTTACCTGGTCTTCCCTCTGGCTGAGGCACTGCAGCTTTTTCTTCATTGTCATGGAGATGCAAGTATCTCCAAATCAGATCAAATCTGTCACAAGACACGATTTTATTGAAGGATGTGACAAATATATACTTATTTTGTTGCCAATAATTATGTCTTGATGGAAGACGAATTATTCCCATGGCAAAACATAAGCCTATAAAGGTCTTCATTGTGGGAATATCGACTGGCGTCCATCTTGGTGACTTTGGTTGGGGGGGATTTTTTCTATGCTCCTGTTCAGCATAACGGTTTGTTTCATCAACAAGTTTTTTCCAGATTAAATCATCGCAAAGTAACTCAAAGTAATGTTGTGCATTGGCTTCTTCTGGGTGTTGAACAGTTGCCCCTTCTATTAATTTAAATATTGGCTGCAACCAAGGTGAAAAATCATCCCGAACCCATTCCTCTTGAAAGCCTTCAAAGTCGGCTTCATTCTCCGAATCACTGTAGAAAAGTGCATGAAACCATGCATCATCTCTTTCACCAACTTGATTCAATTCTAACCCATCATTTAAGTCAATATTATCATCAGAATCATCTTAATTGTTAACTTTAATGTCGCTACCCTCACTATCAACATCCATGTTTACATCTGAGTTGTCGTCCATCATTTTATTGATTGATTTTCAAGCCAACAATTTCTTTTCCAACCACTTTTTTTAAAAATTTCACTGCACATGCGTACTTTAACCATTTCCTGTGTTGGTGAAGAAGTACACAAATATTTGTGATGTATAACACGTGTTTCTAGAGATGATACACACATACATAGTAGAGTACGCCCGTAGTCTTATTCCGGATAAAATGGGATACTACGACCACAGGCGTATTCAGGATAGAATGAGGTATTATGCCCATAGTCATATTCAGGATAAAGTGGGTTAAGGTGGGGACTAACATTTGCCCCAACTGAGTTTGCAGCTTTTACAAATGAAATATCAACAGTCCTGTCCTGTTTTGACAAAACATTCCAGACCTCAGTATTGGCTGTGGGCACCTTTAAAGTGTTACAATGTCCTGGCCGGAGATACTTCTCCTGCAATGGTTGAACCTTGTAGTTAGTTAACACTAAAGGTAGGCCTTTATTGTTCTAAAGGAAAACATTTCCACTTCTGTAAACAAATCATCATCAATGACCTCTGCGGAATCTGTATCTGGCATAATTAGCCCTTCGACATCCACATCAGAATCCATGTCTCCTTCTTTGTGCATACTGTAGAGACAAATCCTTGTCTAAGATTCCAAGGTGTGCCGTTCCTGCAGAAACCGCAGCTGATGTGCTTGGCATTTGCATTTTACTAGCGACACTGTCCCTGATCTCTTCCATTTTTGTCAAGCGCACATGCATTTTGGACACGATATCAGCATTTTGTGCCTGCAACAGACTGTGTGGCTAATTCTTTGTCATGGGTAGCCATATTGTTGCTTTGGGCAAAAATCACGTGAGCAGCAGGGAGGCTGAACCGACTTTTTGGAGTACGAACACGCTTTTCTGCTTGTATTATATGTTTTTTTGCTTCTACACGTATACCTTTGCCTCTACACATGTTTTTTGCTTCTACACATGTAAAGCAACTATATTCTGATATGTGTATAATACAAATATAATACAAACAAAATAAAACTTAACGTTTATACATGTATAATACAAACAGAAAAATACAGATATAACACATCGTCGGTTCAGTCTCCCTGCTGCTATGGCATTCATCGTTGACTCTCCGATATAATGGAGTTTTCAAACAATTAAACAAACAAACATAGTATTATAGTACAATGAACAATTGTGTGTGGCTGTTAAAGACTTCTACAATCTGCAATAAGCGATGTCATGGAAAATACTGTGCCCAGCATAATCGGTCATTAAAAAAATCTCCTGGTTTGCAAATCTGTCTCAAATGCGGATTGGCGTCTCGAGCTGTTATATGCGCCAAATGTGGCGGTAACAAATACAGCGCATTAATACATTATTATCAACACAGAAATCTACTGCGAGGTTCCATCAAAGACAATCCTCCGACCGCTCGTGAGTATCTACACAATTACTTTAAAGTACTTCCTGCAGTTATCGATCCTGAAGAGGATCAAAAAATAATAAATCAACGAGAGCAGAAAGAAAGGCAGTTATCCGAAGAGTATATAAAAATGGATGAAGCGAGGCGAATAAGAAGTATCTGTAAAATATTAAAATGCACCCCAGAGAGTTACATCGCGAGACTGAAAAAAAAAATGTACAACAAAATACCATTATGATAGAGTCACTGATGATTCCTCAGATAACAAACCATCAGATTAATAAATCAATAATTGTATCGTGAATTACTAATTCACCACATTTATTAATATTATTATAGGAAATGTGGTGAATTAGTAAAATGTTAACTAAGTCTCAGATTAATAATATTAAGATTGCTCCATATCAACATCTTTAAAATCATCGATTTCAGAATCATCGGTTCTAGCATCAGAGATGATCACGATAGAATCATCGATTTCAGAATCATCGATTCTAGAATCAGAGACAGAGTCTCTAGAGACAACGTCTCTCAACAAATACTTATTTACATATTCTGCTGCTGTTGGTGGGGCGTCTTTATGAGACATATACTTCGGTTTTCTTTTATCATAATATAGCAACATCACCCTCTATCTATTACCGCCACACGCTGTACATATTTGAATCGCTCCTCGCACTCCATTACCACATCGTAGACATGGTCTATTTCCTCTCGATCCTGTTCTGATCATATGGCTGTGATGGCCGCAGTATTCTTCTCGGCACGACTTCCCGCATGTCCGAGTCGATCCTTGAACTATCCAACAACAGTTATTAGGTCCTGTTTGAAA
Source organism: Megalonaias nervosa (assembly GCA_016617855.1). Classification (NCBI taxonomy): domain Eukaryota; kingdom Metazoa; phylum Mollusca; class Bivalvia; order Unionida; family Unionidae; genus Megalonaias; species Megalonaias nervosa. Next base: position 34,301 of record JAECUM010001787.1, read on the forward strand.
TGGCATTAGTATATAATAATAATATTTTAATTATTTTTCAATTAGAAGTATATTCTGTATATTATATAATCATAGATATGACAGAACATACAACATCATTTGAAAATAACTCATCAGAAACAAAGTTTCTTGAGTCAACATCCATCTTCGATGTTAGGTTTTATAAAACAAAATATGATGCAATCGAGAGTCTGAACGTGTACTATGAATTAGATGGCGATGATGATAAAATCAACCTCGACGATATCTACACGCAGGGAATAATCATTCAATATTTTAATAAATTCTGCGTGTTCTCAGACGATGATGAATTTGATAGGTTTGCTAGTGGCTTCATTAATAAATCTTCGGTGACGGAAATTATCCCAAAATTCAGGCTCAGATATCCGGTCTTCGATCTCGATACAAAATACGTACGTAGAGCAATCGAGTATTTTGATAGTGATCGGATTGACATCGAACCGACAGATGAACGAATTAATACCGATGACATCATCGACTACTTCTCCACATTATGTTCTTGTGATCGTGAAAAGGTGTTCTTGTCTGAAACTAACAGCGGCTATCACATTCTCGTTAAATCAACACGGTGACATTTAATCAGCAACGGGGATTAACGAATTACGCCGCAGACAAGAAGAATCCGATGTGGAATGTTGATAGACAAGCGGGACTTCACAGTATCAAATTGAACAACACGCGATCTCACAAACCAGGTGTGCAGACGTTATGCAAAAAACTAATATCGCATAACGATTATTTTGAGAGACGTTGCCTCTACGCTAGTGACTTACTCGTTTGTCCAACCTGTATTCAACCTGATCGTGTTGAGATTAAAACTAATATTTATGAAACAAATGGAAATGCTAGCATTTCTTGTGAGGAAATTCCACCAGCAGATATAGTTAGTATATCTACGCTACTTACTGGCAAACCCGATCAGCTCATCAGCGTCGTTAATGTTACTAGAAACAGATTTACTATATCGAGAGAGCCTGGACATATGTGTAACATATGTGAACGCAGACACGGATATAACGAGGAGCGTGGTTATATCGAAGAGAAGTGCGATAACTGTCTTGTGTATATCAACGATGATAATTATTTGATCTGCTGTCCTAGATCGACTGGGAAACAATTACACCTACCAAGAATCACTGAAAACGTTATTAATTCTATAGACGCTGAATCCTCAGATACCAAAAGAGATAAAAGATATATAAAATATCTGATTAACGCGAGACGTAGATTTCGTTATCCCGGATATTTAATAACCAGAAATGCCGATTACACATACACGGCATTACCAACACACGAATCAGGTCCAGGTTGTCGAGTAATACCTGACTCTGACTACATAGACGGTTCTGCATGTGGGATGGGAAAATCTGAATCAGCTTGGAAATCATTAAGAAATAATCAGTCCGTGCTCGTTACATCATACAGAAAGACATTTACCGAGAAAATCAAATCCGATTATAATATTGAATCCTACATGGACATCGATGGTTGTATTACATTCAATCCCGGAGATTCTCGGCGGGTTGTTGTGCAATGGGAATCTTTACATAGAGTCCGTGGAATTCCAGATGTAATTATTGTAGACGAATGGCATGGCATCCGCAGACAGCAATTCCATTCAGCTAAACACAGCAAAGACAGACGGAACAAATTTATAGTATTAGCAACGATATGCAAGCGGTTAATCGTTCTCGACGCAGATGCTAACGATGACGATTTAATAT